>JAJIBD010028044.1:0-43263 GCA_021461705.1 Cryptotis parvus
ATTCAATGCGGTTCCTATAAGGATTCCCATGACATTCTTTTAAAGAAATTGACCAAACACTTCTGAAATTCGTATGGAATAATAAACCCCCACGGATAGCTAAAGCAATCCTTGGGAAGAAGAAGATGGGAGGCATCACCTTTCCCAACCTCAAACTGTACTACAAAGCAGCAGTAATTAAAACATCGTGGTACTGGAATAAAAACAGACCGGTGGACCTATGGAATAGAGTTGAGTATCCTGACACCCACCCTCAAAGATATGATCAGTTAATCTTTCATAAAGGTGCAAAGAGTCCAAACTGGAGTAAGGAAAGCCTCTTCAACAAGTGGTGCTGGGAAAACTGGACAGCTACATGTAAAAAAATGAATTTGGACCTGTGTCTAACACCTTGCACAAAAATCAGATCAAAATGGATTAAAGATCTCAATGTCAGACCTGAATCCATAAAAGTACGTTGAAGAAAATATAGGAAAACCCTCCACGACATCGATGCTAAAGACATCTTCAAAGGTGAAACACCATTAACAAAGCAAACTAGAAGAAAATATAAATATATGGGACTACATGAAACTGAAGAGGTTCTGCACCTCGAAAGAAACAGTGACCAAGATAGAAAGACAGTCGACAGAATGGGAAAGAATATTCACCCAATACCCATCTGATAAGGGGTTAATATCCAGGATATATCAGGCACTGGTACAAATACATAAGAAAAAAACAGCCAACCCCATTAGAAAATGGGGAGAGGGAGATGAACAGAAACTTTGACAAGGAAGAAATCCGAATGGCCAAAAGGCATATGAGAAAATGCTCATCATCACTAATCATCAGAGAGATGCAAATCAAAACAACAATGAGATATCACCTCACACCACAGAGAATGGCCCATATCCAAAAGGGTAAAAAGCAACAAGTGCTGGCGTGGATGTGGGGAAAAGGGGACTCTCATACACTGTTGGTGGGAATGTCGACTTGTACAACCTTTCTGGAAAACAATATGGACATTCCCTCCAAAGACTAGAAATTGAGCTCCCCTTTGACCCAGCCATACCATCTCTTGGGAATATACCCTGGAAAGTCAAAAACACACAGCGGAAACACAATCCACACTTTTATTTTCATAGCAGCACTATTCACAATAGCCAGAACCTGGAAACAATCAGTATGCCCGAGAACTGATGACTGGATAAAGAAAACTGTGGTACATCTACACAATGGAATACTATGCAGCTGTCAGAAAAAAAGAAGTTATTAAAGTTTGCTATAAATGGATGGATATGGAAAGAATCATGTTGAGTGAAATTAGTCAGAAGGAAAGAGAGAGACATAGAATGACTGCATTTATTTGCATGACATAAATATACTAGGTGATCTTACCGAAAGTGGAAATTACCACAAGCGCTTGGGGAATCAGAGGTTAGTTTAGATAGAGAAGGGAACATGTGTGAATAAATGTCCAAAGTTCTGATACTAACATAGAACTGAGCATTAAATACAGACAAAAAATGCAAATGATGGCTTCAAGTGTAGTAGTGCAACCCACAATGTGTGGGAGAAGGAGGAGAGAGAGAGGGAGAGGAGAGGGAGATAAAGAACCTGCCATTTAGGCAGGATGTGGGAGGGGGGAGGGAATAGGGGACATGGGTGGTGGCTGAGGGGCACTGGTGGAGGGCGGGTGCTGGAACACTGTGTGACCGAAACCCCAAGCATGAACAACATTGTAATTGCTATATCTCACGGTGGTATAATAAAATGTTAAAAAAAAAGACTCTGACGGAACGGTTTGAGGCTCTTCATATTCCTGAATCAACCAGATGCCATTGGGCTACATTGGCACGTGATAGGGTCCAATGGAAATGTTACTGGCGCCTGCTCGAGCAAATCGATGAATAACTGGATTCAAGTGATCAAGTGATCAAGTGAAGTAATAAAGATACTTTATTTCTGGATTGTGTTTGAGTAATTCATCAAGGAGAATATTTCAGTACTTGAATAATATGTTGTAGAGGAGTGTACCACATCTTGTAGGATTCTGGAGCTATTCCTGGCTCCATGTTCAGAAGTGGTTCCTGGCAGTACTCATAGGACCAAATATAGTACTGGAGAGTCTAACTGGGGTCAACCATATACAAGCGCTTAAACTTTTCTACTACCTCCCAGGCTCTAATAGTATTTATTAAATTTAATAATTTTTTATTTTATTTTATTTTACAATTCAGTTTGGTTTGTTAATTTACTTTTATTGAGATAGTTTATAATACTATTATTGTTGTTTTTTACAATTGATGGTCTGCTACCCCAAGACATGAATAATAGAACTGGAAATTGAGCTGGAATATGAGGGGAGTGGAGTATAAACAGCAGGATAATGATGGAGGGATTGAATGATATTTTTGCTGGGTAAAATATCTTTGACTGCCAGTTTTTTCTTTTCGTAGCATAAGAATGTCAGATCATTGTATTCTAGCAGGTCCCAGCTTATGCTAGGACTCTGATAAAATATGTCATAGCGGGTGCCGTGAGTGTTACTTTGTTTCCTTTACCTACCTGCCTTTAATGTTTTGTTTTTTATCATTGACTTTTTGTCAGTTTAACAATGATATATCTTGGTGTAGCTAATCTTGTATTTAAGAACTTGAATGTAATCTAAGCTTCTTGAACATACATGGTTAGTTTTTCTTGATATTTGGAACATGTTTCTCTTTACGTTTGGGACGTTCTCTTTTCTTCCCTAGGTTAGTCATTACTGAGTCTAATTCCTAAAATTCTTGCCTGTTAAAGAAATTGACCACTTATGATTTCCATGTAAGGTTGAACTACATTTAATGTGATCTTTATATTGAGCATCCTTAAGATTTTTAAATATACTTACATTAAATCTATTTGATTATTCCTCCAGCTCTTATAGATATTTTTTTGCTGTACTGGACGTGCTTCTCTATGTTTAGTGGGCATTCTCTAATGGCATTACTTTTTTTCCATGGCTTTTCCTAATTACTTTCTTTAACTTCTTACCAGTTTTCCCTCTTAAGTCTAGCCATTTTTAGAAGGGATTCCTTTTTAATTTTTGCAGTTGTTGCCTACAGAGTTTTTGTGATTACTTATGCGGATTAACTTTTTTTTTTGTTTTCCTGCAGGTGGCACTATGATTTTAGTGTTAGAGTTCTTTGTTTCTGTGTCTGCAAAGGAGAAGGTTATGGCTATAATGAATTTGAAAACTTGAATTGCTTTATCAATGTTTCTGGTAGGGAATTGCATGGAGGCAGCCCAGAGGTAACGCTCCATAATGCCTCTAAGACTTTGAGGCCACTCTGGTCTCCTGTTCCTGCCTGTCAGGCTGTCTCTACCTCTAGGCATGGTTAGATGACTGTCATTTCCTAATGGGGTGTGTAAAGGACTCAGCAAGTTTAGCTGCTAATATTCAAAAGCACTAAGTTTAAGGAGTGAAGAAAGAAACTGTGGGGTGGAGGGTGGGGGGGGGGGGGGTGCTTTTTATTTTCATGCTATTTTTTCCCAAACTTGACTTAGCCAAGAGCATGACCATTCTGTCACGTGGTGGATTGTTCTATGATTTTCCTTGCTCCCACCTCTGGGGTCAAGTTTGCCACAAAATTGCAACTGGTGTGTACCATGTCATACTGATACTGTATTGATCATGTCTTTGCCCTCTGATATTCTTCATGCCACAATCACATGCTTTCAGTTTTCCTGATATGTATGTGTCAGGTAAACCATGCAGCGAGCAGGGAGGCTTTTTCTATGATATATAGTTGATTTATAGTTATACTTTTAGCAGGGATCTTTGCTTGTCAACATCTATTAAGATTTAACTACTAACATTTTTATAATGTTTTATGATTATCAGTTTGGTATTTTAGACTATTCTTTAAATCACCATTTAATCTGTAATATTAAAATTTTATATTTTCTTTTAATTTTATTCAATATTATTTGATTGTTTTAGTGTATTCTGTTTTCATATAATTTATCTCTGTTTTATTAATGCCTGCTTTTTATTACATCCTCATTTCTACACCAGCTTTGGTCAGCTCCTCAAGTTTCTTAATATGAAAACTTAGACCACATAAATTACTTTAGCCTTACATTTGAAATATATTCAATTAATAGTACAAAAACTTCCTAAAACCATTGTATGAGATATTTAAGCCTGTATGTCTATATTTTATATCTTTGGTGACAATCAGTTCAAAATCTTTTAAAACTTTATTTTGATGGAAAACAATATGAAAACTCCTGGAAAGACTAAGAAATGAGCTTCCTTATTAATCCAGCAATTTAACATCTGGGTGTTTGCCACAAAGACCCATAAACTCTATTCCAAAAAATATTTGCTCCCTTATGCTCATTACAGCAATGTTTAAAATAGTCAAAATCTGGGCACAACACAAATGTCCTAGAATAGATACCTGGGTAAAGTAACTGTATATAAGCACTGTATATATATAAGCACAATATTATATTACAAACATTACCCAGCTATAAGAGAAGATGAAGTCATGCAATTTGCTATTAGATGAATAGGACAGAGGATGTCATGATGAGTGAAGTCAGCCAGGAGAGGGTCAAATACAGAATGATTCCACTTTCTGCGGAATATAATGAAACAGAGGTAAAATATAACAAAACGTAGTAAAATAATAACTATACAAAGAAAATAGACATGAAAACTTGTCTATAAAATTGAGTTACTATGTAGGTAAGGAAACAATGGGGAGGGAGGATATATTGAGGGGGCTGGACTGGACCCTGAGAAGTGATGGAGAGAAGTGTATGTTTTGGTGGAGGATGTTAAATTGGAAGTTGTGTGTACCTTATCATTAACTGTAAATCACAGTAAATCTTGGTGTCAGAGGGATGGATAGGATAGGATAGGATAGGATAGGATAGGATAGGATAGGATAGGATAGGATAGGATAGGATAGGATAGGATAGGATAGGATAGGATAGGATAGGATGTTAGGATAGGATAGGATAGGGTACTTGACTCTTATGTGGTCAACCATGGTTCAATCCTTCCCAAAATGAAATAAAATTTTATTGTGATTTTTAGTCTTAACTATTGAAGGCTTAGAAGTATCACTGTCACTGTATCACTGTCTTCCCGTTCATCATCGATTTGCTCGAGCGGGCACCAATAACATCTCCATATGTCCTGTCTCATGCAAGTAGAGCCCAAGGGCACCTGCTTGCTCCAGGAACATAAAGAGCCTCAAACCATTCCATCATGTCATGGGAATGAGGTCTATAATTGTTACTGGTATCTGGCATATCAAATACGACACGGGTAGCTTGCCAGGCTCTGCCGCATGGGTGTATATAGGAAAGCCATTGACTTTTGGGTATTAGTTTTGTACTCTGCCACTCTACTATAGTATTTGTTGTTTCTAGGAGCTTTTGGTAGAGTTTAGGGTTTACTAGATATAATATCACATCACCTGCAAATAGTGATAGCTTGACATCTTCCTTGCCTATCTGGATGCTCTTAATTTCCTGTTCTTCCCTGCTTGCTATGGCAAATACTTCCAGTACTATATTGAATGGGTGGAGCTTTGACGAGCTGTGGAGTCTGGATGTTGAGAATGACTGACCTCATGGGTGTGGGGTTTCCTTTGGCTTCTTGCTAGATTCACTGGGATGATGGGCCATGGCTAGAACCTGCCTAGAACTGTACACAGTGTATAAATGTGAAAGATCCTGGGAAGGACATAGTCCTAACTTCCAATACTGTCTAAGAGTGTTGCACGGCCAAGAAGCAGTCACACACTGGTGGAGTTATGGGTCTGGAGTGTCTCTCTTCCAGGGTTGATAGCTGTGGTGGTTGGGAGCTCGCTGCGACACCCACCAACATGGAGGTGGAGGAATGGTAGGAGGAACTCAAATCCCAGCTCCAAGTCTAGCCAATGTGGCCCTCCCCCACATGTGTCAGTGAGTCCTTGGAGCTATGTTAGACCAGCCAAGGGCTGGCCGAGCACTTTACCACAATCTGGAGCACTTTACCAGAGTCTGGAACTCCATGGGCTGCTTCCACGTGGGGCCAAGCGGTGCAGTTGTGGGTCTGGAGTGGTTGGGTCTAGAGTGTCTCTCTTCCGGTGTTGCTGGTGGGTCTGGAAAAATATTTATATATTATGCTGTATATATTTACTTATCATACAAATGTTGCATTCATATTCTTAAAGTAAGTTTCTCTAATATTTTATATTAAAATAGCATACAACCAGATTATTTTATAATGCTGCTTAATCACTGTCACTGTATCACTGTCTTCCCGTCTCATCTTCAATTTGCTGGGCACAGTGAGATTCTGTAGCAGCTTTGCCCCATGTCTGTCTCATGGCTGCTCATGTCTGTCTCATGGCTGCTTAATATTAATAGTTATTTAATTGGGGACTTAACTTATTTATATGTAAATAATTATTATGTAATTTCTGTATTTTCTATTATTTTGTACAAAAGTTTTTCTTAAATTTTCATAATATATTCACCTTTTATTACGTGACTACTTTTACCAAGTATATTTCAGTTATTTACCCCTTCTTTCCTTTCTAAGTTCAGAGCTATAATTTATTTCAGTATTCAAGAGAAAGAAAGAAACAGAGAGAGAAGAAAGAAAAGAAAAGAAGAAAGAAAGAAAGAAAGAAAGAAAGAAAGAAAGAAAAGAAAGAAAGAAAGAAAGAAAGAAAAGAAAGAAAGAAAGAAAGAAAGAAAGAAAAGAAAGAAAGAAAGAAAGAAAGAAAAGAAAGAAAGAAAGAAAAGAGAGGAAGGAAGAATGGAAGGAAAGAAGGGATATGATGTGATATGATATATTATAAATTAATATATAATATAGTAAAATTTTTTTCTTTTCTTCTTCTTTCTTCTCTTTTCTTTCTCTTCTTTCTTTCTTTCATTCTCTCTTTCTCTTTTTCTTTCTCTCTTTCTTCTCTCTTTCTTCTTTCTTTCTTCTTTCTTTCTTTTCTTTCTTTCTTTCTTTCCTTCCTTCCTTCCTTCCCCTTCCCTTCCTTCTCCCTCTCCTTTCTTTCTCCTCTCCTCCTTCCTTATTAACAAAATCATGTTTGGGTTTTGGTCATACAGGTTCGCACCGCCCCACCAGTGCCCACTCCCACCAACAACCCGGTTCCCTCCCCCTTCCCCAGCCCTGCTCCATGGCAGGTTCTTATTTCTTTCCCTTTCTCTCTTCTCTTTTCCTTCCCCTAGACTATGGATTACAGAACAAATTAAAATTCAGTGTACCTTTTGCCTCTAAGCAGCTAGGTTGCATTAGTACCCTCGACATAGCACCCGTTCCATTTTCTGTCTTACCTAAACTCTGACCACACGTTTTGATATCCACCTTGACAAGACCCCCGACCTTACCTTATATTTAAATATGACATATATATTTATGCATGAATAAGCAGTCATTCTTATCTGTCCCTCCCTGGTAATTTCTACTAATCCTCTGCACCATTATAGCAATTTATAACTTATTTTCCTAAGCGATAGTATCCATTTGTGATGTACCAAAGCTTTATCCAGTCATCGATTTTGCACTCTGGTTGCTCAGATTCTTATTGTGAATAAGCTGTATGAACATAAAAGTAGGGATGGTGTTTCTGCTGCGTATTTTTGGCTTCCCAGAGTAGATTCCCAGGAGTGGTATGGCTGGGTCAAATGGGAGTTCAATTTCTAGTCTTTGGAGGAAAGTCCATATTGTTTCCAGAAAGGCTGTACCAGCCGGCATTCCCACCAACAATGGATGAGGTCCCCTTTCCCCCACATCCACGCCAGCACTGTTGTTCTTGCTCTTTTGAATATGTGCCAGTCTCTCAAAAGAAACAGTGACTAAGATACAAAAGCAGTCCACAGAATGGGAAAGAATATTCACCCAATACCCATCTGATAAGGGGTTAATATCCAGGATATATCAGGCACTGGTAGAACTTTACAAGAAGAAAACAAACAACCCCATTAAAAAATGGGGAGAATAAATGAACAGAAACTTCAGCAAGGAAGAAATGAATGGCCAAAAAACATAGAAAAAATGCTCATCATCACTAATCATCAGAGAGATGCAAATCAAAACAATGGATACCACTTTCTTTTCTTTCTTTTTCTTTCTTTCTTTCTTTCTTTCTTTCTTTCTTTCTTTCTTTCTTTTTTTCTTCTTTCCTTTCCTTCCTTCCTTCCTTCCTTCCTTCCTTCCTTCCTTTCCTTCCTTCCTTCCTTCCTTTCTTTCTTTCTTTTCTTTCTTTCTTTCTTTCTTTTTCTTTCTTTCTTTCTTTCTTTTTCTTCTTTCTTTCTTTCTTTTCTTTCTTTCTTTCTTTCTTTTCTTTCTTTCTTTCTTTTCTTTCTCTCTCTCTTGCTTGCTTGCTTGCTTTCTTTCTTGCTTTCTTTCTTGCTTGCTTGCTTGCTTGCTCTTTTTCTACCTTTCTTTCTTTCTCTTCCTTCTTTTTTTTCTTGTTGAACCCCACCTAGCAGTGTTCCATGCTTACTCTGATTCTGTGTTTAGAGATACTTCCTGGCAAGGCTCAGCCGACCACAGGAGTTGCCCAGAACTGAACCCAGTTTGGATCCATGCAAGGCAGACACCTCATGTGCTATATTATCTCTTCAGCACCCAACCCAGCCTTTCGCTTCCCTGGGTAATTTGTAAATGCAATAGCAGAAGCTAGAGTGACTCTTTTAGATGATAGGATGGAAGTCACTTTTGGAATCTTTCCTGAAAAGAAAAATCAAGTGTAAATCTTCACCAATTTGTGACATGTCTTGAGCAGAAAATATTTAAACATTCATTGCAACTGACATGTGAATGTCTAAGGAAAGAATGTATGGTGACTAGTGCTAAGACGGATGAGATTTTTTAACGACAAATATGTTTGGCCTTTTCCTTCTAGAAAACGGGGACCTAAAGAGCTTCATAAATAGGAGCAAGGCACCACCTTGTTTCTAATAAAATTAATTCTGATGGCAATTATAAGATCTGCAAAGTAAACAAAGATATAGGAACGGAAAACTAATTTTAACCTCATGGACAGCATATCTTGACTTAAATAACATCCATTTTTATGAGACATAATTTTAAAGATTATATGTGGGGATTGGAGCAATAGTAAATGGGTTGGGCATTTGCTTTTGCACTTAGCAAGCCGGGGATCCTATATAGTCTGAAAACATCGCCAGTAACCCCAGAGCATTGCTGGGTGTGATTCAAAAAAAAAAAAAAGTATATGAGAGATATCAGTCTTAACCATCTTTCTAGCATATTCTATATATGTAAAAATTCTAGTGAATACTATAAAATTTAGTAAATCATTAAAATGTGACAAATATATAATAATATATTCCTTTAATCATATAGGAATAGGTATATAATATACACAGAGAGATGAGGTCAAATATGCAAATTTTATGTATAATGCAAATTTTATGTGTGTTTATGTCTGAATATAATTGAGTGAAATTACAGAAAATATTTTCATGTTATGCCTGTATCATGATAGAAGGTAAAACCAACCTAAAAATGGATCTGTCCTGCCGCTAAGCATGCCAAGAGATGACCAGTTACACAAAGACCATATTATACTTTTCAATTACATAGGTGAATCAATTCAACTCAACATGTCAAAGCATTAAAAAATATTGTAGAAAAGGCAAGCTACATACTAAATTTCCGTACCCATTACCTAAAAAGTTCTCCTTGGAAGAGTAAAATGTCATTCTGTCAATATGCATGGACTTATTATGAAGCTTTCCCAACCCCATCTATCAAGGTGTCTTCCACTCGTGCTCAAATATGCACCCCATATATATTAGTTTGTGATTTATTTTTGAAATACTTGAAAATCAAGAAAATTCAGAGGTCCATTAATGCCCCCAATATATACAGTCTTATCTTCCTCCTCTTCAATTTCATGTTTAATTTTATGCTTAGCTTTCTTAACTTAGGGAGTGTGATGAGTTTGATGATGTTAATGCACTGATCTATATATTCACCAACCAAATATGCCGAGTACGATAAAATATCTTGATATCATCCCCTGGGACTAAAATTTTAGGAGAAACATTTAATCAATTGAGACAAAATGGAAGTAGATTGGGGCTGAGTTTTTAAACCATTGTAAAATGCGGAACCTTTTTTAAATTTTGTTATACCACTGTGAGATAAACAATTACTGAAATGTTTATGATTAGGTTTCAGTTATAAAGTATTCCAGCACCTATCTCTCCAGAGTGCACATTTCACAATTCAATTGTTCCCTGAGTCCCACCCCACTCCACCAGCCTGCCTTTTTGACAGACACTTTTGCTCTCTCTCTCTCTCTCTCTCTGTCTTTCTCTCTGACTCTCTCTGACTCTCCCTTCTCATACACATTATGGCTTGCCATACATACAAGTAGGGGTTATCATGTATATCCCTTTGCCTACATTCAATGCTCAACTCGAAGCTGGTATTACCATTTCCAACCATTAGCACACTGGTGCCTTCTCTGTCTTACCTAACCTCTGACTCTCACACACTTGCAGTAGATTCCACCCACGACAAGACCTCCTGATCCATGGTTTTCCTAACCTTGGATATTGGTATCATACTATTTTTATATCCCACAAATAAGTGCAGTCATTCTATATCTGTCTTTTTCCTTCTGGCTAATTTCACTCAGCATGATCCTCTCCATGTCCATCCATTATAGGCAAATTTCATAACTTCATTTTTTTTCCTAAAAGCTGTATAGTATTTCATTGCGTAGTACCACAGTTTCTTTATCAAGATATCTGTTCTAGGTCACTCAGTTGTTTCCAGATTGTGGCTATTATGAATAGTGCGCTATCAACATAGAAGAGCAGATGGTGTTTCTGCTGTATTGATGAAAGGCCAGTAAAGAGTTTAAGGTTTTAAGCTGAAGAGTGTTATAATCATATTTTCATTTGAAAATCTTCCTGGCTCCAGTTAGAAAAATGAATTGTTTTGAAATAAGGAAAGAGAAGGAAAGATTAAAAAAAAACCCTGCAGTGATAATTGTTGTGAGTGAGGGGAGTGGTGTTTTTAGGTAAATTGTGGTCAAAGTAGAAATGAGAAACATACTAAAGATATCCAGAAAGTAAAATCAAAAGAACTTCGTGAGGGATGAGATAAGGAGATGAGGAATAGGAAGAAGTGAGATAATATATCGTACTTTCCCCTTCTCACTCTTTTGTTGTGATCACAGGGGTGGTTCTGGTGCTCTCTTTATTGTTATTCGTGTTGGAGCTGTTGTTGGGGTCACACTCTAAGGTGTGGTGTTAGCACACATTTTCTTAAGGTGTAACTAAGCTGCGCACTTTGTTGTATAACACCCTCTGTATGACAATAGTATAGGAATTTAATTCTAAACCTCATCCCTGCGAGTCTACTACTATGAACTTATCCTGGATCTCAACAATAGGTTTTTAGTATGACAATTTTTTTATTCGCAAAACACTTCGGTTTCATTTCACTTATTTCTGGCATTGTGGAAGAAATAACCAATACTATTTTCAGTTTTGCAGTGGAGTACAATAGTCTCAGAGAAGCTAACCAGGGCTTAAAGCTGTTGTTAATATTTAGAGCTTGTATTTGAACTCAGTAGTTCTCTCTTTAAGTTCAGCATATTCCTATTGAAAATCCACCATTTTCCCCTTTTATGAGAAGTAGTCCCTGAAAAGGCACTTGGATTCTAACTGGACCCTAATTTACCTACTCCCCTCTCAATTCTAATTTCTCTGGGCATGAGCCCAATCAATTTGGCGAGAACTTCAAAGCAGCACAAGCAATGCCAAAGGCATTTGAAAATGAGAGGAAAACAAAACAAAATGAAGAGAAATAGATAATTAGTGAATCCTTTCTACAAAAAGCTCTAGAAGATATAGAATTAGATATAAATTAAATCATACTTAAATGTTATATCAGCAAAATTGTGGAACAATGGTGATATAAATTAATACCCCCAACACAGAGTTCAAATTCCAGCTCCCTAAAACATTCTTATATATATAGTTATTATTTTTGTGCCTTTATATATATACACACATATATATGTATATATATTGCTCTTAGCAGAATTTTTACTACTTTTGAAATAGTGATTGCTTTATTATTGTATTATATGTAGTAATAGCAATGTATAAGTTTTACCTTTAATTCTAGTATAGAAGAAAAGAGCAACCTGCCATAATTTTAGCAATTCTGGTAATTTACCTAACAAGCTTATATCTTACTTTAAGTAATAAATTATGACCAATGTTATTGAAACTACACTCTATCCTCCCTTTCTCATTCATCTGCTACCAGAAAGATATGGCTCTGTCTTGAATGTCATAGTTATTATTCTTGTGATTTTATATAGTTCTACTAATATGCAATATTTTGTGACTTCTTAATTCAAATACCATTTTAAAAATATTTTACTTGTCTATTTTCAATAAATTGTTAAAGCAGAATTAGCTGTCTTTATTATCAGTTGCATGTTTATTGAAAAAACTCTCAAATCAAACTGCAGCAAAACTGTGACCTAATATAAAGCACAGTCTGGTTACTGATTTTCCTGAGTGTATAGAGATCTATATAAATCATCCAGCAAGAATAGTTGGAAAATGTTTAAAATGGAACCTAGGCTTTGAAAGTCTAAGCAGATAAGTTGTCAGGAAATAATGAGTGTTCTGCTTTTCTTTGGGCTACTGGGCTACTAGGGAGCTATCCCTGGTGCTGCCCTGGGATCAACCTAACATAGATTTTGGGCAGGTGGTTGGTCCTAGTAAAATACTGACTAAGGGGAGCTGGAGTGATAGTATAGTGGGTAGGGTGTTTGCCTTGCATGCAGCTGACCCGGTTCGATCCCCAGCATCCTATATGGTCCCCTGAGCACCACCAGGAGTAATTCCTGAGTGCAGAGCCAGGAGTAACCCCTGAGCACTGCCGGTGTGGCCCAAAACTAAAAAAAAAAAATGCTGAGTTAGGGATTAATTCTCAGAATGTCAAGCTGAAAGATCCAACAAATCTCTTAGCTTCGTCTCTGCAAGTGATTGTGCTGTATTCCAGACTCTACAGGCCTCTCCTGCCTGGGTTGTGGTCCATGAGTAATTACCATGATTGAGCATCACCACCACCACCAAAATTAGAATTCTAAACTATAAATAGTCAAAAGTGAATTTCTCTTGAGAATCCTGGAAATTGCTTCCTTTCTTAGGATAGGACAAATTTAAGCTGAATTTTACCCAAAAAGGTCCAGTATGATTCTTAAAAATAATTGTTACTGGTAGATTTATTATTTGTTAGACACCTTCTAAGGATTTCCATGTAATCCTCATCACAATTTTATGAAATGTCATTTATTTTCTCCTATTTTACAGACTAATGTTCTGAAGGAGATTGAGTTTCAGATTCCAGAAATAAAACCAAAACATTGACTCCAGAACTAATATTCCTAAATGGCATGTTATACTCCCTTTACCTTGAACATGTCCAGAATTGGTGTGTTGCATACAAGATGCTTTCTCAGAACTCCTAAACTTATGATTTAAACAGTTGAGTGATGTTATTATTGTAATGCTGTTTTAATTTAAAAGTAGAATAGGATGATCAATTTTATAAGGGCTTTTAAATTAAAACATTATTAATTGATATATTAATAAAATATTATAAATTAACAGAAAAATAATGAAACAGGCAACATACACCTATTATAATTAAATTGAAATGTTATAAGAATAGATTTGAATGCACCCTGAAAAACAAGAAGGGACACTAAAATCATATTTGAAGATATTTTAAATATTCTTTCCAGGAGTTTTCTTTTTCTTTAAACAATTTTGCATTCTCTTTTAATGACTCTGAAATGCAGGAGATGGTACTGGGATTTCTAAAATCAATTCAAACAGAATGTCATACCAGTAGGTTTCATTCAGGGCAGTGGGAGCTCCTATAGTTGTTTCCTCTTTCTCCCTCACTTTAAAAATCCTCAATCACTGCCATTTCTGGTCTGAGCTTTCACAACACTTTACAGTCGGCTGAATGAAAGGGCAGAAGCTGCTTCTGAAACTCCGTTATTTCAGCTCTAAAATCAGCTGAAAAGGATGCTCTCCTCAGAGACAGAAATGCATCCCCCCCACGATGAACCTCAAATGCCCCCAGGTTGTGGCAGGGGAGGAGTTTAACATTTCAACTATATGATTCCTTTTTCCTTTTTTTAATCAAAGCACACTACTCATGTTCCATACTGCCTGTGGTGCAATTTATTTTAAACAATATGATATACCAGTACAGGTAAACAATAGTACAATACTGATAATAATATAAGAAAAACAGCATGCCTATAAATAATACAGGAAACTACAGGGTCTAGTACCATCATGAAATGGGACTTCAATATACATATTTCTTATAGAGCTTTATGCATGACTTCATTTCTATGGTTCGCACTTCAATGCTCTGTTGTGTCACTCTACCAATAAACCTATACATCATGCACAGTGAAATATGTTCACGATCCCTTGCATTGATGAAAAAGGAGTGGTGTGGTTCAGAAGAATGAGCACTGAGCCGGAAGTTCAAAGATTAGAAGTTGGGTCCCGGTACTGCCATTTTCTGGATTCCTAATGTTGGGTGAGTTGCATCTCCTCTCTGAAATTTAGTTCCACAACAGCTTCTCTACCCACAAAAAAAGCTATCTGGGGTAACCAATTGAGGTAATTAGTGAGAGAGCATTATTAAAAATTATATATAGAATGTATATATGTACATATATTTGTTTTGTAAAAATCTCAGAATCTGGCAAGGAAATGTAGTCTTACTTAGCAATCTATATTTTTTCTGAAATTATTTAACAGTACATTGATTTATTGCTATTATTTCTCTGTAGCTTATTATTATTTATTTAAATCAATATGTTTACCTGAAGATTTGAAGATTCCCTAAACTTTCTTTGGTCTTGTTATATTTGGAGAGTGGGAAAGACTGTAATTATATGCTTCAGTTTGAATTGTGAGTTTATTTTTCTTCAATGAATTATAAATTCACTTTTATATACTGGTATTTATGGGTAACAAAATAACTAAGTGAAAATGCAAAAGCAGATTTTAATCTGTGTATCTTATCTCTTTGACTGTGAATGTCACTCTAATTTAGGAAATCATTATCTAAACTTGCTCTCTGTGTGACCAATAATTCTGTCTTTGGAATAATTCATACTTTATGCACTTTCTGAAAAGTGGTGGGATCCATATCTACATAATTGCATTGATATTAGTTAAGTCATAGTACATCTTTGAAATGAGAGTTTATTATAATAAAAAAACTACTATTAATGCTGTTGGAACTGAGCTTCTCTGCTATATTTTCCCCTAACTTCAATTGTATTTTAAAGCATGCAAAACCTGTACTAAATATAAGAACATTTTCTCTCCATATATACTATCACGTGCTACATTAGAGCTGTAAATTAAGCTCTCATGTGTTGCAGAAATCAGCCTTCCATATCACAGTTTTCCTCCTAGAATGAGGCAAGAGTCAGCCAGTAAATATATGTGGTCAACCTCAGATTTGCCTCACTGGGAGTTCACATGTATTTTTAACTGCCTTCAATTGTTAATGTATTCCTCAAATGAGATGCATCACCTTGAAGAATGACTTTTTGCCCTCTGGGAATAGGCCAAACAAGTATTTCATTCGCTATGATAATCAGTTCTACCTTCAGCAACATTGAAGCCCAGTTTTAATGGGCACTAGTGATTAGGTTTTAAGTCAGAGAGTCATCACTGTCCACTGTGAAAAATAATAAGAAAAATACAAATTATAACGAATTTGCCTTCAGGAGGCCTTGTTAGACATAATGGGACCATAACTATTTCAAGGATATGGTGAATAAATGTTTTTCCTTCTCATTATACACATTTTGAGTCACCAATTTTCAGCGATAAGAAAGATTTACTTTCACTTGCACCAAAGCTATCTTAGGTCATTTGTTTTGTCCACTTAGTATATAATAGTCTCAAAAAACTGGTTACCATAACACTTATTTCAATCTTTTTAAATGTTTACAACCACAAAGAAACCCTTATTTTAAATCTTTTAAAATATTTAAGACCAGTTAGTCAAAGACATAGAAATTTTAATCATATACAAACCTTTCACTGTCAAAATTATCTAAGGATTTCTCTGACTTAAACTTTGCATTGAAATTGAAAGGAGTTCTACAGGACATTATGGAAAATAACAAATCAGCCCTTAAATCAGCAGCTTAGGTTGTGGACAGTAAATGATACAGTGGTTCCACTTTCTTGGAACTGAGAACCATAAGAAAATGAAGAAAGATACTACTGACAGGGCAAGGATGATGGGAGTAGGCTAGCATTATGAATGATATGTTAAGTGATTGGCTCCGATGGAATCATGGGATTGCTGCTGCCTTTGCAGAAGCTGATTTTCATTCTTATTGTTCACCTCGTAAGACTCCAACATATGGGGGAAGGGAGAGAAAAGCAGGAAAAGCATATGTACATGGATACTCTACACATAGACATATTTAGAAATATCTGACTATTTTCCTAGCTATAGATCAGTAGGGATAAATACCTAATACTAGAAATGTATATCTATCAGCTAATTTGTAGGCTTTATTTGATATTCATATAAACTTCCTGTACTTTTCCTGGGAATTAAAGTGCCACATTCCTTTTCATTTGATAAAAACCAAAGACATATATAGACCTAACACTGAAATAAGTAAATTATAATTCAGTACTGTATAAAATATTGAAGATAATAACCAAGACTTGTCATAGACCTGCTTTGATATGCTGAGAGATGCAGTCTATATATTTCTCTCTCAAAGCCAACAGACCCTACCTGATAGATTTTGTCTGCCTGGTGTGGTGTGGCATGGTGTTGAGTGGGAGGGGTGGCAGCGAGCTGAAGGTGAGGGAGAGGGGTGAAAGCTGGACTGGAGTCAGATGAAGTGATTGCTATATGATGTACCGTACCATATAAAGGTTCAAAACTGCACACAATTCTGTTGTGAAAGTGTTCATTTACCAAGATTTTATTTAAACCAATTTCATTCCTGCACAAATGTCATTAACTCAAAAAATTCTTTTAATAGAAATTCTTTTGTGCATGGATGCTTGGATTTATATCATGATTAATGTTACAACTTATGTTATTAAGTATTTTCAGGAACAAAAGTAATATTGTCGATAATTTAATTTATTCTTTTTGTTCTGAAAATCAAATTAACAAATTAGTAGATTGCTTTTATAAGGGTAATTCTTTCAGAAGAAAAAATATGACCACAGATATAACTAACCAAAATAATTTTTTTTAAAAAGCAGAATTTTAAGACAAGACATCACAGACTTAACAATTGTTATTTATAGACTCAGATAGATAAGCAAATAGGTATAGATAAATAAGGGAATATTTTACATGTGGAAAAACACAATTGGGGAAAGAAATGATATGTAGAATACAAAGCTTGCCGTGGCTATTTCATTTACTAAATTTCAGATAAGCAAATCATCTTTTAAAATAAACAATTTAGCAGTTGCCATAGGGAGGTCACTAATAATTTTTATAATTAGTAAATGACATAAACATGGAAACTAAATTTTCCTTGACTATGGGCAGTACTCTGGTTATTCAAATGTCTTTAGAAGACAAAAAGACTGCTGTTTAAGGGAGAGAAGAAAATGAGCAATCACAGGCTCCTGTAATTAGTCTGCCTTCTAAATTGATGACAGAGTTATACATGTGTTAGAATTAGGGGGACCCTACAGATTTCATTTTCGAAGGTATAGCCCAGCAGGCGTGTTCAGAGAAAGGGGTGCTGTGAATCTTACTATAGCACTCAGCTCACCCCCTGAGGGGAAATGCCACGTGCATTCAAATCAAACGTTTTCCTATCAAGTTCTCAACTAATGGCTTTCCTAGGAGACCCACGCCTGTCAGTCACCTACTTCCTATTTAAACATGTTAAAACAGAATTTGTTGTTTATTTGTATTTCATTGAAGTGAGTCTGTTTTCTCATATTGAATTTGTATCCAACCCTCAGGTTGTCAATACTGCTTAGCTAGGGTTTCTGTTTATTTTGTTTTTCTCTGCATGTAATCCTGAAAAATGGTTCCCTTCACGCCTGTTTCAACTTTTGCATAAATCTATAGGTAGTTTATTAACTAGTTGTTTAAAGTCTCAGTGTTAATATCAGAACTCAAATAGCACACCTTATCATTGAATGCTTCTTTGTCAAATTTGCAATTCATTAATATATAGAGACAAACTCAGCCTGAATCTCCACGCAGAAAAAATAGAGGAAAAAAAGAAAAGATAGCCACTTTAATAATGAAAAGCAGGGGTGGAATTTTTAATTTAATCCCTTTCTATGTGATGTAAAGCATAGCTGGTCTATTCAAAGAAAAATCTAGTGATGTAATGCTATATATCTGACCATGTTATCATGATTATTTTTATTGAGAGAGAAGAAAATTAAACATATACAAGGGTGGGTGTACATGAGTATGTAGATATTCAGAGATCTACCTACATTCTTGTACTTACAGTCTCTAAGTTTGTACACTTGTATTTAGGACTAAATATAAGTATTAAGCTTTCCATATAAACAAGAATTGTTATGTTTGATATGCACTTCAAAAGCCTAAAAGGCCAAAGAAAACCCTTCCTTAATTATTGAAGAAGTGTCTGCAAAGGAAACATGAGCAAATAGCATTCATGCTTTCATCCCAGTAACCTTTTATTGTCCTTTTCTTCAGATGGCCAAGTCAGTATATTTAATAAAGGCAGCAGCAACCATCAAAGAAGGCAGGACTCTAATAAATGGTCCTGATTAAAGGCCCTGACAGGGTATGAACTTTGCATAAATTTTCTTATGGTGTCAGGCTAGGATACTGATTGAAAACTCATTAACATAATCACACATTTAGAGGAAATGCTGTAATGTATCAAAAACATTTCCCTTAGTGTAATAATTTTAAGGACATTAAAATGCAAATGATAATAAGGAGTTGTGTTTAGTAATGTTCTGAAAGCCTGATTATTCAAATATTTAGTATGAAGTATGGAACTGTGTTCAGTAATACGTCTACATGAATTTAAAGATTTAGTCTACAGATGAAGAGAAAAGTCTTGTTCAGTCTTAGCAACTATTTTCCCACTCAAAAGACACACAAGATCAAACAACGGCATTTGACTTAAGTATTGTTTAGAAATGCTGTAAAGTCTTTTTTAACTCATCACATTTAAAAATGAAAAGAAAAGAATGCAACTGCCATGATCCTTTTCCCTCCAGTGATCAAACAATACTGGAAGGTGATGAGCATTTTTTTGTTTTGTTATGATTGGCTTTGAAAATAAGCTGAACTATTTCCAGTGTCCTTTTCTCTGCTTTTATTAAAATATGCATAAGGCAGTAGAGATTGTTGTAGGTCACAGCAGTGCTATCCCTTAATGCTAATTCTTAACAATAAGAGAAACACTGCTCTCCCCACCCCAAATAGCCATAATTATGTAAAGAATGACTGCTTCAGACTGATGACTTTCAATATGCTCAAGTCTAGTGTACTGGTATAAGAGGCCAGAAAGGTCAACAGTAATTCATAACTGCTATAAAATTGTGTAGCATCCCAGGGCTTCTGCAGGATGCTGACATTATCATGAGTCTTCTGCTGGTTTGTATATGTAAATTTCTGATAGGAAGTGCACTGCTTTTACCGTATCACATGCAGAGCATCAATCAGGCAGTGGAATACATCAGAGTATTTTCATTATGCCTAGTTATTTACTGCATCAGAAGAAATTACCCTGGCAAGCCAAGCGGCCTTCTCTGGGTAGTATGATACGACCAACCAGGTTTCAGCTCAGGAGTCTTGTAAACATTACAGGATTAATCTTGCAATCACAATCATCAATCTTTCCTAGTCCTGCCTGGGTGCAACTGTGGAGATTGGTAACTAGGCCATGTGGATTTAAATTTAACCCCTGAACATCAAAAGCTGGATGTCAGACTAAAACTGCATATTACAAAACACCTGTGTTTCCTCATTTTTTGTTGAAGACAATAAGGGACAATATTCAGTGAAGTACTTTAAAATCATATCTAATTTATCATTTTCATTTGGCTGCATGTTGGGGAGATTAGAGGCTCTCTTTACTTTTTTCCCCCAACTATGGCTGTCTTGACTTAACAAAACTAAGAGACCACTTCTTAAACATATAAATAAATGTCTTGTGTTAAACTCTTGAAAGTCAGTGAGGTGTGAGAAGGTGTCCTTTCCCTGAGATTTGGGAACCTCCTCAATCTTTTCTGATATTGGGACAGAGAAAGGTAAAGCCCTGGGGAGTAATAGAATTAGCTCCTATCCAAGGGAGTGTTAAATGTTTCTTGCTGACTCATAAGATGACACTGACATTGGATTGTTCAAACAACTGCTTGCTTACTGGCCTGCCGAAGGAGGAAGAAAAAAAAAAGTCTGTCTTTTTTTTTACTCCCAAGAAGGGGGAGAAGAGATGAGGAAGACAGACAGGCTAAATGAACATTCTATCATTGTAAGTTTAGCAACTGCATAGAACAGGGCCTACTCTATTTAGATAATGCAAAAGATAATGTACATTCATTTTTGAAAGTCAGGTGAAAACCAAGATGATAATGATCACTTTTCCATAGTCAAGAAACAATAAATATATAATGAGTAGGTCGTGTATGGACTGCCTGGCGATTTAATTTGAACTGTGACCTTTTATTATTATTTTTGTCCAAATCACGTTTGGCTGAACACATAGCATGAAGTCAATTCTTTCTTCCTTTCTCATATCTTGTTGGCTCCCATCTTTGGATGAAAAACAGCTATAAGATGTCGTCCCTTCTCTGCCCTCCAATAATATTTTAAAATTTAAAATTTAGTGAGTTATTTGTATTCATCCTACATGTATAAAGTAGATATTTCTTCCATATTCCTTAATCCCTGGTTGATTTAATCAACAAGTGTAGGTTTTGCTAGAATTGCCTGAGTATGTTTTGAACAAGTTTGCCATATGTTGAAAATT
Source organism: Cryptotis parvus (assembly GCA_021461705.1). Lineage (NCBI taxonomy): Eukaryota > Metazoa > Chordata > Mammalia > Eulipotyphla > Soricidae > Cryptotis > Cryptotis parvus. The sequence continues at coordinate 21,069 of JAJIBD010028044.1, forward strand.
CTACAAGAACTATTTTCTTTTGCCCCAGAAATCATTTTATATCGACTTATTGAACCTATGAAATTTAGCTTTAAAACATTAGAAAGAATTATATATAAAATTAATTTCCCCAAATTAATCATACAAAAATAAAAGAGAAATGTGTTTACAGAGATTCTAATGACTAAAATGTTAAGCCTCTTAATATCTTTGTTTTTCTTTTGCTTTTAAAGTTTTGCTTTAATTTTGAGAACAGGGAGTTTATTACTGCTTATAATAGTAATATTCTGGTGTTAAGAGTTCTTGCTAATTCATACTGTGTGGTATCTGAGGATGAGTGACTTTAAAGTAGGTAACAGTTTAATAAGTGTTTATGTTTATAGAATTTTGCCTAAGATCTTCATGTTTATGGAATTTTGCTTTTCTGAGTTCTTGAGTTTTGTCAGTGGATTCCCAACTAAAGTGCATTATGTACTTTTTAGCATTTTTACAAAATGCAAGACACACATTTAACACAAAAGTATGTTTCTGTCTCTTGGAGGTATAGAACCAAACATAACTAAGTAGAGATAGTCTTTCTTACTTTTCAAGCCAATGGTGATTATATGAAAAGAATTCTTTGAAAAATTCATCTAACACTTTTATATCAGTGGTCACGCTTCAGATTAGGAAAACTAAAATTGATTTTTTTTGTGGTATATACATCACTACGGCATAAATTTGAACTGCTTCTCGACTGCTTGAGTCTTTATAATATCTGGTCAGATTTTTCTCTTTGCTAAAGATTCAAGCAACAAATGACTGCTTTATACCCATGGTGTGTAGCTAAAATATCAAAGAGTCTTAGTGCGGTGATCAGGGATTGGCATATAAAGAGTAACTAAATCCTCCAGGAGAGGAAGACCTGGCAGTAGCTACTTCCCTCAGCAGGTGCAGTCAGCATGGAAAACCCTGGGCTTTTGAGTCGGGAAACATCAACTTGATTTTCAGCTTGACTGCTTTCCACATACATAACTGGAAACAGATCGGTTCTACCTTTTTCCTTCCACATTAATTTACCTAACAATATTAACAGGACTCCTCTGCACCACATTTGGTACCAAAGTATGAGCTAAGGAGTCAAGACTATAATTGCATAAACCAAAAAATTCAATAACCGTGGGTGATGTGTAATTCAAATTCTCTGTGTTTCGCAGCATTCACTTGATCACATTTTACTCCTCCCATATTCCTTATTTTACCAACATTTGTTCTGAAGGTACAGGATGATACTAAACCCTACAAAGGTTAAATAATCTAGGAGGAGAGGAAAAACTCATGACCAGGATTGCCTAGTTTATGTCAAATGGAACTTTAACATTTTACAGAGTTTTAGTGAAGATGAAATTAGAAAAGATTTAAAACACAGGTGGCAGCTATAAGGTACAATATATGTGTCTTTTAACATCACTGTTAACATGGCCATCATAGAGATTTTTTCCTTATTTTATTTTCAGAGTTAGTTAACCCCCAGTTAATTTGGGCAATAACAACCACAGACCCAAAAAAAAAGATTTTTTTTAATAAATGAAAACACCATGAGGATTTCACTTTAAATATTTCTAAGCCAGTTCTACATGACTCCTTAGTGAATATTAAACAAGTACAAACTGAAGTAAGACATTTTTGACATATGAAAATATCTAGAAAGCACAAGTCTACTATTTACATTAGACCTGAAACATCTTTAGTAATTGCTTAGGCATTTTAAGATTATCCACCAATTGAGTAAGAATGATGACATTAATAAAGCACCCACGGACTTTGTAAATGTAAAATGTTTTTTATTAAGCCAGAAACACTAATTTAATACTGATGTCATTTAACATGAAATTTTCCTTTTGCATATAATTTGTATATTTGGAAACCAGGACTTTAGAGCAGAAGTATAAAGAAGAAAGAAAAAGGGTGAAAAAATGAATGAATAAATCACCTTATGACTTTGACACCATTATTTGTATCATTTTTACTATTTTCATTTTTGTGTATTTTAATAGAAAAACGTGATTTATATTAGCACAGAAATTTTTATTTTTAGTTTTGCTAATATAGCCACAACTTTAATCTCCGGTATGAATGGAGGTTTATTATACTTTGTTTTTTCATTCTCAAATTTCTCACAAATGATAATGAATATATTTATCCTGCATTCTATATAAAGATTATAAAACCAAATGTTAAAGTTTTATATATCAATTAAAAATGGAGTTAAAATGAAATCATAGTGAACTAGTGAACATTGACTTTTGTTGATAATTATTACCACAATATAGACATTAATCATTGAATCTTGGTTAAAGGAATTCATTAAAGCTCTAAAGTAAATGGATTAGGTGAGAAATTTCAAAATGACGTATTCCTTTTTCAAGTTAAAGGAAATTAGTACATAGCTAATGAAAGAAAGAACAAGAATTAAACAGCCACAAAAAACCTAATGAGGAATACCCCATATTCTGCTTTTTATTGTAGTTGAGGTGGCATGGTATACACTTGTTGCATATAGCTACTTCTCTATCACTACCAAAAGGTTCAAACCCCTCCACTACTGGCCTAATGTTATTTCTCAGTTTCTTTCTTTTTCTTCTTGTCTACCACTACACACACACACACACACACACACACACACACACACACACACACCACACACCCTCACTGGGTAACCAGTTATTTACTCAAATATCCCAGTTTTAAAAATATTTTAGATTTATTCACAAAAAGATAATTTTTAAATTATTTTAGGAGCTGGAGAGATAGGGTAAGAGGTAAGGTACCTACCTTGTATGCTATCACTATCACTATCTTCCCGCTCATCATCTATTTGCTAGAGCAGGCACCAGTAATATCTCCATATGTCCTGTCTCATGCTAGTAGAACCCAAAGGCATCCGCTAGCTCAGGAACATAAAGAGCCTCAAACCATTCCCATGACCTAATATAAGTATTACTGGTATTTGGCATATCAAACACGGCACGAGCAGCTTGCCAGGCTTGCCGTACGGGTGGCATACTCTTGTAGTCACCTCTGAATAAAGCATTTATTGATGAACCACGCGGCCGTGAGCTGGGCTGTGATAGTCTGGTCTGCTGGGTGGAGTTGTGACAAGAGGGAAGTCCGTATGTGGAAGATGGGGGACACCATATTTCAGATCATATTTCATCCCTGATTATCATCTGAATCCTGAGCTTTTCCAGGGAATCCCTGAGTGTAGAAAGTAGTATGTCCTGAGCACAGACAGGTGTAGCCCCAAAACCAACATAAAATAAAATTTTAAAATATGTTCTATTCTTTACAAGAAGAAAACAGCCAACCCCATCAATAGATGAGGAGAAGAAATGAACAGAAACTTTCACAAGGATTCTTTGGCCATTTGAATGCCCAAAAGGTATATGAAAAGAATACTCATCATCACTAATCATCAGAGAGATGAAAAGCAAAGCAACAACGAGACATCATCTCACACCACAGAGACTGGCACATATCCAAAAGAACAAGAACAACAAGTGCTGGTGTGGATGCTGGAAAAGGTACTCTTATCCATTGCTGGAGGGAATGTCAACTGCTACAGCCTTTCTGGAAAATGATATGGACATTTCTCCAAAGACTAGAAATTGAGCTCACATTTGACCCAGTCATACCGCTCCTGGAAATATACCCTGGGAAGCCAAAAACACACAGTGGAAACACCATCTGCACTTTTATTTTCATAGCAACACTATTCACAATAGCCAGAATCTAGAAACAACCAGTATGCCCAAGAACTGATGAATGGATAAAGAAACTTTGGTACATCTACACAATGGAATACTATGCAGCTGTTAGGAAAAATGAAGTTATATAATTTGCCTATTAATGGATGGATATGGAGAGGATCATGTTGAACAAAATTAGCCAGAAGGAAAAAGACAGATGCAGAATGACTCCATTTATTTGCATGACATAGATAGATAGATAGATAGATAGATAGATAGATAGATGATAGATAGAAAGGTGATAGATAGATGATAGATGATAGAAAGACATAAAGAAAGACAGACAGACAGACAGATAACATACATATAGACAGACAGACAGATAGACAGACATATAGACAGACAGATAGAAAGACAGACATATAGACAGACAGACAGATAGACAGACAGTTAGACAGAAACAGTGATAGATAGGAACAGAGATGATATATAGATAGACAGACAGACAGACAGACAGACTATGATACCAATATCCAAAGTCAGGCAAAACATGGATCAAGAGGTCTTGCCAAAGGTGGGATCTACATCAAACATTTGGGAGTCAGAGGTTAGGTAAGACAGAGAAGGGAACAGTGTGCTAATAATTGTCAAAAGTGATAATACCAGCCTAGAGCTGAGCATGAATATAGGAAAAAGATACACATGATAACCTCTCTAAATGTGTGTATTGCAATCCACAATGTGTAAGGTAAGGAAGGTAGAAAGAGCGAGATAGAGAGAGAGAGAAAAGAAAGAGAGAAAGAGATAAAGAACCTACCATAGAAGCAGGCTAGGGGAGGGTGGAGGGAATTGCAGACATTGGTGGTGGGAAATGGGCACTGGTGGAGGGATGGGTGCTGTAACACTGTATGACTGAAACCCAAATATTAACATCTTTGTAATTCTATATCTCACAGTGGTATAATAAAATATTAAAAATATGTTCTATTAAAATAAATTATTCAAATTAGTATAATTACACTATATTTATTGCACTATATGTCAAAATTCCAAATATATATATATATACATATATATATATATATAAATTCCAAAGCATTCTTCTAGTACATGGAAAAAACAATAGTAAATTTATATTGAACTCAAAAATTCAAAGCAATCTAGATTTTTTAAAAAGAATATGAATGGCATCATCGTCCTTCACTTTAAACTATACTACAAAGCTATATCAATTAAAACAGCATGGTAATGACAAAATATTAGCAGAAATCGAGACCAATTGTATAGGACTTTCCACCCCAAAATAAGCCTTTCAATATAGTGATTGCTAATTTATAACCCAAAAGTCAAGAATGTAAGTGGAGAAAAGGAAGAATTTTCCCAAAAAATGGTATTGAGTAAAACTTGAAAGCTGCATACAAGAAAAAATTGAACCATTAATTGGCACTGACTTTAACAATGTCTTCTAAGTAATGGCTTTTTTTTTGTAGTGAACACAAGAGTAAAAGAACAGAACAAACCAAAAAGGAATTGAAGTAAAAATCTTCTGCATTGCAAAAGAAACTATCATTAAACAAAAAAAAAATCACACTGAATTAGAGAAAATATCCAAATTATACACCTAATTTAGAATTAATATCTTAGATCTATAAATTGAAAAATGTAGGTCAAAATGCCAATAGTCTCATCAAAACAGTAGAAACAGAATCCAACAGACTTTTCATCATATAAAATACGCACATCATCAATAGACACATAGGAAAAAATGTTCAACTTTACTAGGAATGTAAATCAAAATGAGATATCATGTCTAACCAGTGAAAATGGCCTATATCAGAAAAGACAGAAACAGCAAATATGATGAGTATGTAGGGGAAAAGAATCCTCATTCACTCTTGGTGGAAATGTAAAGTGGTTCAGCTCTAAGGAAAACAGACTTGAGATGTCTCAAAAAATTAGAGTTAAAATACATTTCATCGATCATGCTTCTTAGGTATATGTCTCTGGCGAAAGTTTTCCTAAGCAAAATAGGTCAGAAGTAAAAAATTGAATGCCATGATCTCATCTGTATGTGATTTATATAAAGAAACAAAGCAAAGGACTAGGCAATTTCCTTGGAATTGATGTTACCGAACTAAGGGAAAGGCAGTGAACTGAAAGGGCCCAAAGAGCTGTGATGAAGAAATAATGATACTTCGGTGGTAGATATGGTGGAATACTATAACCCTAAAGAATATCAGCATTTAGGGGCACAGAAACAGTACAGGACTTAAGGTACTTGCTTTGCATCCAATCAACTCTGATTTGAGTCTCTGGCACAATTTATAGTCCCCTAAGAGCTTCCAGGAGTCACCCTGAGCACAAAGTTAGGGGTAACAGCCAATGAATACATTAGATGTGATCAACCTCTCCTTGCAAAAGTCAAACAAATGAGAGAGAGAGAGAATACAGTGGTTACAGCACAGACCTTTTATGCAGTTGATCGAGCTACAATTTCATGGGGCAGTGCCCACAGTCCCTAAGTACAGCCATGGGTTACATGAGAGTTTCCCAAACCCTACCCCCCCCCAACATTATAATTTACATATTGTGAGTTTGTATTACTTCAGTAAAAATATAATCAAAGGGCCCCAGGATCTCAGGGTCACGTATTTTGCTCAGGAAAGAATGTAGGTTCATCCCTGCTATGGCATATGCCCCTTCACCGACACTAAGCACTGCTGGGTGTAGCCCTGGAGCAAACTCCACACATTTGGTCCTATTGGCCTCAGCATTCTGGACCTTGAGCATCCGCAGGTGCTAGCTTTGAACGATGATATTTCATGTAGTATTGTCAGGAATGACCCCAGAATACCCTAAGCACTATTAGGAGACTGACTCTCCAATAACAGGTCAAAGAGAGAGCTCAAATTTTAGAGCACATGTCTGAAGTATCTGAAGCCTCTAAGTTTGATCCCTGGCATAGCGTGGTTCCTCCAGCATCAAGGGCTGACCCTGATAGTCACAGAAGACCGCCGAACATGAAGCCACCGAACCAGAGTCACTGGATGAAGAATTGCCAGGAAAGATCCTGGACTCCAAATCCCACTGCTTGGTGAGATGTAAGGTATATATGGTCATACATGATTATCACTCTTAGATTACATGCAAAATTTTCCATCATGCAAAAAGCATCGTTTTGTTTTAAATAATTAAGTTTAGGATAAATGCATTTTTCTCTCACCCAAATAGAAAAGCCTTTACTGCAGATGAAATTATTTATAAATGTCTTCTTTACATTTAATTCAGCTTATTTTCCTTTTATTTATGTGATTGCCAAATAAATATTGTGGAGATGTTTTTCTAAGTTGATTATAACAACAAATATTTTTATTTTTTTTTTTTGCCTTTTTTGGGTCACACCCGGCAATACTCAGGGGCTACTCCTGGCTCTGCACTCAGGAATTACTCCTGGCAGTGCTCGGGGGACCATATGGGATGCCGGGATCGAACCCAGGCCAGCAGAGGCCGGCTGCGTGCAAGGCAAACACCCTACCCGCTGGGCTATCGCTCCGGCCCCAGCAACAAATATTTTTAAATACTTAAATATCAGCTACTATTATAGTGAAGGACATTTAAATATTTGATTTTCTATAAAGACAATATCCAAGTTATATAATAATATTTTATTTAACAAAGTTGATGTACGAGAGAAATTAGCAATTGTTTGTTATATAGTAATGCTCTCGGTTTTAAATACCTAACCAGTACAGTGATAATACAAGTCAAATAATGATAACCTTTTCAAAGATTGCATCAATCTAATTTAATGGCAAATGCATGCGGACTTAGTGTCTCTAACAAACTTGCACAGACATCATTTATAGTTTTATTAGGGACAAATTGGATTATGATTTGAGCTGATAATAAGTAATGACATTTATAAATGAGTACCTTAGAAATGCTCAATTCATTTGAGACCAAGGGAGTTTCTGTCAAATTTAGGAATCTACTGTCTGTGCAAAAACAAAATAGAGAAATGCAGCAACCTCTTACTGGAGTGATACTGATGATAGATACCTATTCTCCAGTAGAAGATAGTCAAATAAAAATTGGTTAAGCACGGGATTTCAGAGTTCATCTATAATAACGCACAGTCTATGATTATGATTACAACACCCAGATATCTCCAAAGCAAACAAAACAATGAAATAAATTCATGACAGCTTCGCAGTTTTTACTACATGGGAAAACCAGTTTCATTTAAATTTCTCTGTTTGCATGATGAAAAATAAACAAAATACATACTTCTCTAGTGTTGAAAATCATCTAGGAAATATGCATGTATTCATTTAATATTCTGTCTTTAAAGAAAAATGAAATGTTAAGCATGACAAAAACCTATCAGGTAAAATTTATGAAAATTTACAGATTATCTAAAATGCTAGAAGTTAATTATAGTGTGCTTTCCCTGGCATGTCAGCTTGATTAAATTTGGAGTTTGGAGATGAATTGGCCCAAATTCATTAGTGTTCCCTGGGTGCAGATGTTGGTCAAGGTCAAGCAAAGCACGTTGAATATAATGTTGGAGATGTGGGGGAAGGGATTCCAAAGATGGTCGACTCTTAAAAGGTCTGGGCTTGCAGCAAGAAACTTTGATACTTTTTAACTTAATAAATCTTGACAGCCTAATCATGGCTAAGCCTTTGCAGTGTTATTGGTACAGATGGCAAAGCTAGACATATTTAAAGAGATCTCAGCAGCTAGTAGGAAGAGAGCACTGAATCCAAATGCAGTGTTGGACTCTAGGAGAAAGGGAAAGAAAGGAGGATAAAAAGCTACACAGCATTTCCATCTCCTGACATCTCCAACGGCCTCAGATACAAAATATGATAAGGCTCCTGCTGAGCTAATAAGCCCGACAAATGTCTGTGTTCGTGAAGTAGATGGAGTGGGATCAAGCAGAGGAAACTGCTGTATGAAAATCAGCCAGCGCCGGGTATAATGGCACTAGAGAAAGCTACAAGGTCAGGCTGATGACAGAGACACCAGTTAAGTAGAGACCCCAACAGTAAGAAAGGTTTGCCTGCTGGATCCAAGACATGAACATTAAAATAAAATGAACTATCCATTTAAAGGAGGACAGAACTAGAAGAAAACAAAAACCGTATGCAAGATTTCATTTTTGTGTTTTTCCTCATCTCTAGCAGCTGCATCCTTTTGTTTATTTATAGACTCCTGCCCAAGGCAGGAATACTACACTGAAAGTGGGAATTAAGAGTGGACATACGCTTCAAAATGCAGTTAAATGTGTTAGTTCTGCTCTGCGATTTTAATGGGTTCAGAACCTATGCTGAGCATTATTTGTTTAATCAAATACTGCACCAAGATAAGCAGAGTAATGACTACTTCACCGTGATCCACAAGTTTTCCCAGGGAAATGCATTGTAGATGAAACGGATTCTTCCTCAGCTCCCCCTTCCTTTCTTGTCTGCTTTTTGACAATGCACTCACTTACTAATTGTAAGACGATGTATTTTTCAGTAAAATAAAACATGGATTATAGTTGTAATTATATAATTCAGAACAGCCCTGATTAGGTTACCATAAAAGGCAGCAAGTATGCTTGACTTTTAACGTCTTACATATCCAGGGTAAAGATCCTCTGAATTTTTCCAAGACTGTGATGTACTTAGCACTGTAAATGTCCCTTGTTTAATGGTCATGTAATGATCTTGATTGAAACAATAACATAGAGACAAGGCTAGATTCAATTGTATAGAAAATCTGACTGTATCTCAGAATAAAATTAGTAGAAAAGTTATTAGACAAAGCAAAGGTTTTAGTGAAAGAACACTCATAGGAAATCAAATTATCCAGTTTGGTTGCCACTGTTACATAATTATTTTAATCATTCCTAGCGCTTTTCATTGTTTCTTAAATCCACTCACTCTCATTTACACGAATTCATCTATACATATGAGTATAGAACAATTAAAACAGTATCTATAAACTATTTGGGGTTTTTTTTGATCATTAAAATGATTCACATTGACCTTAAAGGCATTCCTGTAAAGTGCACAACCACTAATTCACTCTGTAAGTCATCAACCAAGTCAACATAATGGGCATAATGGCAAGGTTTTTCTTCAGGTTTAGATCTGAAGACTTGCATATTTAAATATTTTAGAACCCCCTTTTCAGTTTTTGAAATGATTTTACATAATTTTTTATTCATTTGTTTATTTTTTAAAATATTTTATTATACCACCATGAGATATACAATTACAAAGATGTTCATAAGATGTTTATGTTTGGGTTTCAGTCATACAGTGTTCCAGTACCCATCCCTCCACCAGTGCCCAAGACTATACTAAATCTTTAAGAGAATGAAAAATCGCTACAAATTTCTTGCTTAGTTTGTTTGGGGGCACACTGAGAAGTACTCAGACCTTACTCCTGGCTCTGTGTTCAGGAATCACTCCTGTTGGGTCCATATTGGGCGCTGGGAATCAAGCCTGGGACAGCTGCGGGCAAGGCAAGCATGCTGCCTGCTCCACTACCTCTTCAGCCCGACTACATTGATTCTTAACAGATAATGTCAATTTCATAATATCTATATAACTAGGTTAAAAGTCAAAAAACATTTAAATATCATGTGAAGTGGCTCATTAAACATGTAAGAAAGTTTTGAAATCCTGACAGCATTGCTATGAAATAGTATATTGGGTATACCTCTGTTTTAAAAAAATCACCTTTAGTTTTAATTTCATACTAAATATACTTTTAAAAATAAACAAATAAATAAGATTATACTTTAAAGTATTTTCCTCAAATTGCAAATTATTGATTTTAGCAACATAAAGTCTGATACTTTCAGTATGATGAGGTGATGAATAGACAGCAAAGTACTAATAGTTATTAACATTTTGAAGGCTTTTTCAGGTGATAATATCTCTTAAAAAATTTTTCTCCAAAGGCAAAATAAATACAACAAGGCAGCTAGCTATTGCATTTCACTTATCATTTAAAAAATTTAAGCGATTTCTAACCACTTCTTTTTTTATATTCAAATTGATATTTGTTTTCAAAATAAATGTTTTTGCCACCCTATCAAAAATATTTGACAGGGTGGTAATAATTATTGTGATAAGAATGTATGCTTGACTTTTTAACTTGGAACTTAAAAATTAAGTCAAGCATAAAAGTATGCTTGACTTTTAACGTCTTTCATATCCAAGGTGAAGATCCTCTGAATTTTTCCAAGACTATGATGTACTTAGCACTGAAAGTGTCCCCTGTTTAATGGTCGTAGTGATCTTGATTGAAACAATAACATTATTGTTTATTCAATAACATTGAATCTAGCTTTGTCTCTATGTTAAGCAATAACATAGAGACAAAGCTAGATTCAATTATGTAGAAAATCTGACTTATCTCAGAATAAAATAGATTTCTCATAAGAGAATGAAAAATTGCTACAAAATCCTTGGTCAGTTTTTTTTTTGAGCCACTCTGAGAAGTACTCAGAACATATTCCTGGCTTTGTGTTCAGGAATCACTCCTGTTGGATCCATATAGGGTGCTGGGAATCAAACCTGGGACAGAGATTCTTCATTCTCTTATTCAATTGTATAGAAAATCTGACTGTATCTCAGAATAAAACAGAAGCAGAAATAAGATGTATAATCATAGTGAAATATAACTTCCTCACCTTAATTCTTATCAGGGAGATAAGAATTATTCCGATCCTATTTGCTGAAATTAATTTTTGGATTGTTGTAAAAGTGTTTGCTCTCCTATATAACACAGACTAGATGACCCATATGCTTCTTTCCAAATTAGAATTTTGTGATTATGAGACACATTATCCACATAGATTATCCATTTATATAAAAGGAAGTCTAGAGATTTTAAACCTCCTTTTGTTATTTGTTTACCTTCTACCATATTTATTCTGATAAAAACATTTTATTTCAGGAAAACAAAATAGCAAATTTTACCTGGAATAAAAATTAGATTATTCCTTCTAGCAGTAAGAGTAGGAAAGATAAAGATTTTAATAATTTAAATCTTTAATAAGTAGAAAGCATCATGCAGAGAGTGCTATTATCTTAGTTTCGAGATTTGCTACAGATTAAGTGATAAACAAAAAGTAAAAACATTAAGAATTTTGGGGGTATATAAGGTGAAGTGAAACATGTATCAGGAGGTCTTGTCAAAGGTGGAAATTATCACAAACGTGTGGGAGAAAGAGGCTAGGTAAGACAGAAAATGGAACAGTGTGCTAACAATTGTCGAGGGTACTAATACCAACCTAGAACTGAGCATTAAATACAGGCAAAAAGATACACATGACGACCCTTAATGTATGTTCTGTAATCCATAGTCTGGAAGAGAAGGAAAAGAGAAAGAGAGAAAGGGAAAGAAATAAAGAACCTGCCATGGAGGAGGGCTGGGGAGGGGGCAGGGAACCGGGGACATTGATGGTGGGAGATGGGAGCTGGTGGAGGGGAGGGGTGCTGGAACCTTGTATGACCAAAACCCAAATATGAACATCTTGTAATTGTATATCTCACGGTGGTCTAATAAAATACTTATAAAAAAAGAAAAAAATAAGCCTTTGGATTCTGAGTGAAGAACTGAGTTAGGACAAAAAAAAGAGAATCTTGGGGGTATATAGATCAAGTACAATATATATTATTGACAGTGTATTAAAAGTTCACAGACTTTCTGGTATAACAGACCAACTATAAATTTATATTCATCTTTATAAATCATAATTGATCAAATTTCTTAATTTAAATATTTTATTGATAACCACTGTAAGTATTATGATCTTGAGTCTTATAGGTAAATACAGAATGAAATATTAAGTTTATTTCAGTTAAGGTTGATACAGATAAATATATTACATTGTTAGTTTTAAAACCCTTATTAAGTTGATATCTATACAGGCTTCTCTTTTGATATCTCTTAGCTTTACAATAAAAAAGATAAAGGGAGTGATTAAACCAACAAGGTTGCAGAAAGTGCAAGAACTATGAAAACTGTATAATGAGAGTGTTACAGATTTTTACTCTAAAATCTGGGGAAAAGTGTCAAATTATAAATCTGGAACCTACTGTGTTAGGAAACTTAAATAAAGTGATCCTCATGATCTCTCACCTAAATATAGTACTGTAATAGTACCTGTTTTATAAAAGTGAGGGATCATGACCCTCCCTTTTCTAGACATATTTGTGAGCCTGAGCATGGGGCGACTCTGGCAATCGGGTCTGGTCCTGGTCCCAAATCAGTCTGCCTCACTGCTGTTGGGACTATGCCCGCTAGTTATATTTACATAATCTGTTGTGCAAAGTTGGGGGGAAGGGAGGAACTAACCTTGGGACTGACCTAGGAATTCGATTACAAATTATGTCTGCCCAGCTAAACCTGAGGTACTTTGGACTCTGAGGTACTTTGGACCACCTGAGAGCCAAGAGCACAGGAAGAAAGAGACTTTAACTATCAGCAATAGAGTTGATGGGGACATAACATAAGCTAAATGCTAAATGTTAAATACCAACCCCCTTTTACGCAGAAGTCTTTTGTCTTCCAATTTCCTGAATTTATTGGAATAATAGAGAAGCAGAAATAGGATGTATAATCATAGTGAAAAATAAGTTCCACTCAAATGTTTTTTTAAAAGCATTGGATCAATGAGGACTGAGGGTTGTGCCCCTGGTCAGGTACACCTGGACTGCTGGCTCCAGCCCAACCAGAGCCACTCATGGTAGCCACACTGGTTCCCAGTCCTGGTCCCTGTCAGGGCTACTACTGCCATCATGACTGGAGCCCAGAGGGCACCGTGCCACCAATAGGTCAATCGATGCCAAGGGCAAAAGCTTCAGCAGTCTGATGGTGCCAAAGTTGCTGCTATGCTTCCAGCTGGACTCTAACCACTCAGGACCAAATTTTCCAAGAAATTGTATCACAAAACTTTAGGTTAACAGGAGTCAGTCCCACAAACCACCTGACTAGGCCATACAAGCACATATCGGCCTTGCTCCAGAGACTCGTAAATAAATCTTGAAAGAGAGAAACAAGTTGCAGTACATCTAACATAACTGTGCATGGTTTGATAATTCAAGTCGAATTTGAGGTATTGGGTTAGCCTAGTGCCTCACCAAACAGAGCCCCAGCAGCTGCTTGCTCCCACAATCCAAAATTATCACCATGTTCCCTGCTGACCGCACTGTCTTGGGATGGACCTCACCAAAATATTAACCTGCTGAAATTTTAGGTATGCAGGTTTTATAACTGAAATCTCCAGGATTTCGTGGAGTCACTCCACCACTGTTGGGGGACATGCCCTAATGAGCTCTAGGCTTTTGCTACCATTAAGCATATGTTAAGAGATGCTTCCTTCCCTTAGGAATCTCCAGAACATAGGAGTGTGGACAGTATTGGGTAAGACATTTGATTTCATAACTCTTTATGACATAATATTCTTATCATGGGTCTTGCTAGCTCCAGTGTAATCTCTTTTTTCCCCCATGGATCCCCACAGGAGACACACATGTAGTCATTCCAAGAGAGTACATGGCAACACTGGATCAAACATAATGTAATCAGTTTTGCTAGTTCAAAGGGACATGCCAGTTAGCCTTTGGGCAAAATGACATGTCTCTGCAAGGCTAAAGGCAAAGCCAGTTATTCTGACAGATTATGGACTATGCTGGAATTGACTGTGTGTATATTCATGGTAAGAAGTTTTAATGCCATTCTCTACAAATTATATTCTGAACTGCTTTCTGGTTCAGAGAAACCTCTCCCCTACCAGGGAGATTTGTATCTCAGGAAGTCAGCTCTGGCATATCAGCATTTGTTAAGCTTGAGCCAGGGGCCCACCTGAAGATTTGCATTTCTCTATAGTCTTTTAGGCCCCTTCAGAAAGGCAGGCCCTGAACTCTTAATATACTGACTTTTGCCCTAAAAGGCCCAACCCATGATGGGCTAGACTTAAAGTTTTGGACTGGCTTCTGACATAAAAGAAGTGAGAAGGAAGAAGGGGCCATTGCTATCATCTCCAGTCTGGGTCTGTACATAGTACAGGGTCCAGCAACCATCTTGGCCTGAGGCCCCTAACTGAGCACGGGTTCTGGGTCGGGAAAGGAATTGGAAGTTTGGGGTTTTCCTTACCTTGCATTGTAATGTCAGCACTTGTATGAGTAAAGCTTTTTAGAACTGCTGGATACATGAGTCTTTACCTGCCCGCCTTTCACATGCGCCCTTGGGGCAGAAGGGGATTTGTTCCTTCTTTCTCATACTCCAGGGGATCTCCATGTACCAGCTCAGTGGCAGCAGTGTTTTCAGACACCCCATCTCCTTATTCTACTGGAAGCACTGGCAGTCACCCCGTGAACCAACTCTGGCACTGCCATGTAAGCTCTTCTGGCTTCAGAGAGCCATAAATCTTGGAAGAGATCAAAAGCTGCAGTAAATCTCAGACTTGTAAATGGTTAAATAATCCAGGGCACATAGGAGTATGGTGGTAATTATCCTGTTAGGTGTCCGCCCAAACAGACCTCTCTCCAGTAGTCAGAGCCACATGCTCCCACCATCCAAAATCACTGCAATGTCCCTGGCAGGACTCTACCATCTCAAGACAGACCTCACTGAGAAATTAGTTTGATAAAAATTCAAGTATGCAGGTTTTGTGACTGAAATGTCCAGGATTCCCTCAGTCAGTATGGGATACCTTCACCTAGTTCCCTGAACTTCTGGAAGCCCTAACAGTCACATCCACACCCCAAAGCTGCTGTGCAGTTTACAAAAACTACTCCAGCTGTACAGTCCAAATAAAGATGCTGAACTCAATGAACAAACACAAAGATCTTTTGGTACCTGTATTACAAACCATAAAGTATAAAAAGGAGGGAGAGGGAGAGATTAAGAGAGAGAGAGAGAGGAGATGGGAATTTGGGAAATTGAGAGAGAGTCTGAGGACATTGGTGATGGGAAATGTACACTGGTGGTGGGATGGAGTTTAGATAGTTGTATGACTGAAACCCAATCATGAATGGCTTTTTAAATAGTCTATCTCATAGTGATTCAATAAAAATATCAATACAAGCTTAAATGTACTTAAGCTTGTCAGCTTTCCCAAATACTTCATCTTTTTCAAGCTTGACAATTCTCCCTGGTAGAGTCAGTATTTTCATTAATTCCACTTATCCCAGTCTTCTAACTTTACTTACCTGCTCTCTCATCCTCTTCTTCTACTGACACCATTATATATATGTATATCTATATATATAAAACCTTTATATATACATATACATATATATGTCTTGAGGGTGGCGCTGAAGAATTTTGAAGAAATGGTATCACCCTGCTGAACCCCCTCTTTTGACAATAATGATCACTTCCTTGTAGAATGGTGAGATGCTCGTAGTGAATCCATAATACAGCTCTTGAAGGATCTTCATGCATTGGGTTTGGGTTGGGCTATTTGGCTAGGGCTTTGATGACCACATCGGCCTCAACAGAATCAAAGGCTTTCGTTATCAATGAACATGAGACTGAGTGGCATCTTGTACTCCATGCAAACCTCAATGAGCTTGGTTACCGTGTGGATATGGTTGATTGTGCTGAATCCTTTCGAAAGCCAGCTTGCTCGCATGGTTGTCCTTCATCTAATGTTCTGCCAATTCTGTTCAGGATGACTAGAATGAACTGCTTGTAGATGATGGACAACAAGCAGATGGGGCGATAGTTGCCAATGTCGAGATAGTTGCCACCCTCGAGAACATCATGCAACAGTTATAATGGGAAGGAATGGGAGTGAAGATAGACAGCTGGCAACTACACCACCTACGCTTCACTGATGACATCATTCTAATAACACCAAACAGCAGCCAAGTGGCACAAATGCTGGCTGACTTTGACCGAGAATATGGAAAGATAGGTCTACAGCTGAATCTCAGCAAAACTATGTTCATGAAAAATGAACTAGTGCCAGACACCCCATTCACTCTCAACGGAACAAATATCTCTGAATGAAGCAGTTATGTGTACCTAGGTCAAGAACTCAACATGATGAATGACCTAAAAACCTGAGTTGTGCACAAGGAAGACAGCAGCATGGAATGCCTTCAAGAACATTGAAGAAATAGCTAAAAGGACAAAGATCCTCCAGTTCCAGGCACATCTCTTCAACTCCACCATTCTCCCTGCATTCACATACGCCTCAGAGACCTAGGTCCTATGAAAGCAGGATGAGAACGCTATTCGGGTCTCCCAAAGAGGAATCGAAAGAGCTATGCTTGGAATAACACGCCTCACTCAAGTGAGAGAAGGAATCCGGAGTTCTGACCTCCATCAGCGATCCAGAGTCAGGGACACTGTCTAGTTTACCAAGGCATGGAAAATCAGATGGGCTGGGCATATATTGCAATTTGGAGATGACTGCTGGACTATAGCCATTACTGACTGGATCCCCGGGATGTCAAAAGATCATGTGGCCGCCCACCTACAAGATGGTCAGACTTCTTCGTCCAAGACCCTGAGCCAACAGTTTGAGGCTCTTCGTATTTCCTGAAACAACCAGATGTCATTGGGCTCCACTGGCAAGTGATATGGTCAAATGGAAATGTTACTGGCCCCGCTCAATCAAATCGATGAATAATGGGATGTCAAATATATATGTACATATACAAATAATGTCACTTATACATAAATGTATTAATTGCTTCACTTAAATATAAAATTTAGGAATATCATATGAGGAATTTGAGGTATTTGAAAAGCAACGACCATCATGATGTATATGCTCTGTCTTTTCTGTCTGCATGCATCCCTGTTGTCTCTAGATGGGAAAAACTTGAAAGGTGGCTCATCAGATCATTGCAATCTAATTTTCCTTTTTCTGTATCTACTAGGTGGTTTCTTACAACTCTACCCATTTTTTCTTTTTACCTCATCTTTCATATTGATAGCATTTATTTCTTGTTCGTATTTCTGGATTCGCATGTAGACTATGGCCATGAAATGATTATTGCAGTGTACTTATTAAACTTACAAATTTCAACTGAAGAATTACAGCTTTCAAGACTAAATTCATAATCTCATAATATTATTTTTTTAAGGCAAGGAGCCAGGCTGCCTAGTTTTAATTTTTTTTAAGACCACCTTCTTGCTATCTCCAGAGAGAAAATACAAAACAAGAAACAGACTTGGTTTCAAATACATGAACAGTGTGCTGGAGCTTAAAGCATCACTGATAACGCTGTTCCAGAAGAATGTCCGCTTACTCCAGGGCACTTTAGTAGTCCTGAGGAGTAAACAGGATCTCGCTTTCATCCTGCTGGGATGTTCTCAGCTGTAGTCACTGCTCCTGCTCTTTGACATATTTTCCATGTACAAGATACGGAGACTGGAAATCGTGCTGACAGTTGGAGTACGCCATTCCCAATCCCATGCCAGAAACAAAGGCTAGTGGCCACATTCTTCTTTTTAAAGAAGGTAAGTGAGAAAATAAGTCCTAATCCAAAGCCAGTACCTATCTTCACTACCGCATCCGCCATACACGGTCCCACTTCCTGCCGAGCTCAGACTCCGACATGTTCCCCACCCGCAGCTCCAGCTATAATACGATTTTTAAAGGCATGTGAGAACTTGGTTTTGGATTTCTTTGATCATCAAATCTCAGAGTTTTCTCCCAAATCTATAAGTTATTTTGCTAAATCAGCAACAAAAGGCTTCAATTAACATTACTTAGTTTCCAGGAACCATTTATCGATCCAAACCAGTCTTCATTGATGTTTGATAAAAAAATAATTATCAAAATTCATCCATTGTTGGTGGAAATGCCGGCTAGTACAGCCTTTCTGGAAAACAATATGGACATTCCTCCAAAGACTAGAAATTGAACTCCCATTTGACCCAGCCATACCACTCCTGGGAATCTACTCTGGGAAACCAAAAATATGCATCAGAAACACCATCCCTACTTTTATATTCATAGCAGCATTATTCACAATAGCCAGAATCTGGAAGCAACCAGAGTGCCCGAAAATCGATGACTGGATAAAGAAGCGTTGGTACATGTACACAATGGAATACTATGCAGCTGTCAGGAAAAATGAAGTTATAAAATTTGCCTATAAATGGATGGACATGGAGAAGATTATGTTGAGCGAAATTAGCCAGAGGGAGAGAGACAGATACAGAATGACTGCATTTATTTGCATGGCCTAAATATATATGTACATATTATGATACCAATATCCAAAGTCAAGTGAAACATATATCAGCAGGTCTTGTCAAAGGTGGAAATTATCACAAACATGTGGGAGAAAGAGGCTAGGTAAGACAGAAAAATGGAACAGTGTGCTAACAATTGTCGAGGGTACTAATGCCAACCTAGAACTGAGCATTAAATAGAGGCAAAAGATACACATGACAACCCTTTAATGTATGTTCTGTAATCCATAGTCTGGAAGGGAAGGAAAAGAGAAAGAGAGAGAAAGGGAAAGAAATAAAGAACCTGCCACGGAGTAGGGCTAGGGGGAGGGGAGGGAACCGGGAATGTTGGTGATGGGAGATGGGCACTGGTGGCGGGATGGGTGCTGCAGCACTGTATGACCGAAACCCAAATATGAAATTTTTAATTGTAATTTTTAATATCTTTGTAATTGTAAAAATAAAAAATTTAAAAAATTATCAAAATTATCATTTAAAAATAACAAATTAATACTTCTAAATTTAGGAAAATTTTAACATAAATATAATGCTTTCCAAGAGAATTGTTCCACAAAGGAAAACATACCATTAGACTTATAAATTTAGATATGTTAGGTTAAAAACTCAATTTTTTACATATTTGTAGTTTGAATATAAATTTGATATACATATTCATGTTCATGCTTATATATAGATATATATGTACATGGAAGAAAACCTTCCCATAAAAGTTAAGAAACATAAACTTCATTGTCACATATTTTCATTTTATCAGTCTGTCAACTAAAAATAGAGAGATGCCTTTAGGTAAAGATACCAAATTCCCTTATGCCTGTTGAGTAAGGTTAGGTATAAGACCCAATATTTTACCTGTCACATTAATATTGTGATACAGGAAAGGCTTGTTTTTCCTGGTCATATAATTTTAACCTTCAAGGAATTCACTCATCATTTTATCATTAGTTTCTCTTAAACTCCAGAAATATCTAGAGAAGTTTGGCATTCTAAATAAAGGAAATGAAACTTTGGGAGAATCTCTGGACATATCATAAATAAAAATTTTGTTGCTTACCCACAGATTTCTGAATTCATTTTGTTCAGATTTTTTACTTTAGTCTGTTTCTGTTAAATAAAGTGAAATGTGTTTTAAATTATGCATATTTAATTATATTTAAGTATATATAATTTAATGTGTATTATATATTTAAATATGGGGTCCAAAAGATAGCTCCCTAAGCTGGAGAGCATGCTTTGCATGCATTTTTGATATCCAGCATTATACTTGGTCCCCATAACACATTCAGAAAGGACCCTTAAGCAATGATACAGGTGTAATTTCTGAGCATTGCTACTTATGTCCCAAAGCCCTAAGAATAAAAAAGAAAAATGTTTTTTTAATTGTAAGAAAAACAAATGTTTGCCATTTACTGAAAATCAGCCATTCAAACAGCAAGTGTAAGAAGAGTCTCCACAAGAGCATAATATTACCTCTCTTTTAATCACTGTCACTGTCACTGTCTTCCCGTTCATCATCGATTTGCTCGAGCGGGCACCACTCCATATGTCCTGTCTCATGCAAGTAGAGACATCTCCATATGTCCTGTCTCCATATGTCTCATGCAAGTATAGACATCTCCATATGTCCTGTCTCATGGAAGTAGAGCCCAAGGGCACCTACTTGCTCCAGGAACATAAAGAGCCTCAAACCATTCCATCAGGTCATGGGAATGAGGTCTATAATTGTTACTGGTATCTGGCATATCAAATATGACACGGGTAGCTTGCCAGGCTCTGCCATGCGGATAGCATACTCTTGTAGTCATCTCTAAATCCAGTATATTGATGAACCACGCCGCCGCTTGCGGCCTTGCGAACCGGGCTGTGATAGGCTGGTCTGCTGGGTGGAGTTCTGATGAGGGGGAAGTCCGGATGTGGAAAATGGAGGCCCTCATGGAGTGGGGGGTCATCTTGCTTGTTGCGAGGCTCTGCTGGGATGGTGGGCCAGGGCTAGAACCCGCCATCCCACCTGGGCGCCTCTTGAGCTGCTTGGCACAGGGAGAGCCAGTAGCAGCTCTGCCCCATGTCTGTGAGTCTCTGGATCAGCATACCTGGGCTGGATTTAAAAAAGACTGCTGCAGGGTGGATCTCGATGAGCCGGGCTGCGATAGGCTTGTCTGCTGGGTGGAGTTCTGACAAGGGGGAAGTCTGGGCGTGTGATAGCCAAAGGAGAGGGTGATGACAATGCACCAGAAGAGACTGCTTCTCTGGAAAGATGCCTCGTCGCCTCCTGCCGCCTTGCCCATGGCTGCAGCCACTTTATGAAGACATAAAGAACAGATTCAAATCTACAATGTTCCCAAAAATCCAACATATGAAAATGTATATTTGCGACACTTTATTACACATTTAAATATTTCTATATTTTCATTCTATTTTTATCAATGTATTATAAGAACATGGTTCATAAAATAAATAGAAATACTTAGGAATTCTCCTAGTGTTTCCTAGTTCATAGTGTAACAGAAACAGAATTCTCTTAGTGTCTCCTAGTAATTGCCTGTGAGCTTTTAAATACTTAGTTACTACAATTGCTTCTTGTTTTATTCGTTTATTATCATTTAAACTACCGTCGTTGAAATATACTTATTCTGAGTTAAATAAGTAACTATGGCTTTTGTAGCTTTTTATGTAAATATTATTTACTGCAGAGTCAAGTAATATGTTATGATTAAATCACCTTTCTGCAAAAACTATTTGCTTCTAATAGACTAAATAAATTCTCTGATGATTGCAGTATCAACACCATATTGTCTAATTCAGAACTGTGTAAAAATCTTGAGCTTTGATATTAGTAAACTAGCATTAAGTATTGACTGCTATTGACTATGATCTTTGATAGATTAAATAGATTTTCTGAACCTTAGTAATAATTTTTATAGAGAGGAAATTCCTAACTTCTTTAAAGGAGATCTGTGGGGGCCTAAAATGATATAGCATATAATGCATATCATATATAATGCATAATGTGCATTATAGCATATAATGCACATTTACTAAATGTGGCCACTTCTACTGTGATTCTTATCACTATCTATCACTATCTTCCCGTTAATCATCTATTTGCTAGAGCGGGCACCAGTAATATCCTCAATATGTCCTGTCACATGCTGTTGAGCCAAGGGCATCGGCTAGGTACAGGAACATAAAGACCTCAAACCATTATATTAGGTCATGAGAATGATCTAATATAATTGTTACTGGCATTTGGCATATCAAATACA
>JAJIBD010028045.1:0-80366 GCA_021461705.1 Cryptotis parvus
AGCAGAGTGGCTAACAGCTGCCAGATTCTTGTTGAAATTTTTTCTGATGTCTCTATCCCTAGGTTTCTGTGAATTATGCCATAGTAACTTTCATGAGTTGAGGAAAGCCTTAGGTTAGATGCTTCCTGCTACTGTTCTGATGACAGACTACCAGAGTCCATGCGATGAGGCTCTGGCCAGTTCCTTACAGTTCTACGTACTTGTGATTAGGTGGTGACTTCTGGCTAACTGTCCTAAAAGTGGCCCTCAGTGCCATGGGAGGACTACCTTTGCCACATGATAGCACATACACTCATCTCTTTCAGAGCTTTGCAAAATATTGCCTGGCTATGGAACTGCAGAGGACTTATGGACCATTAGATGGACAGGAAGGAGTTAATCTCCAGGCTAACTGGGCTTAACTGTGGGCCTGCCAAGCATGCTGACTGAGCCCAGAGAACACCATTAGGGAGCGGTTAATCAACCATCACTTACCAGGTGCGCAGATGACCTGATGACCAAAGACTGAACCAAGAGGCTGAAAACTGTTCACAGGCACAAGGCTCAGCTCATGGGAGACAAGGATCAATTCAGGCTTCGTCCTTTAATCCGTGTTTGTCACTAACAATTTACCAAAATGCAGTGGGATTGTTTCTTTTTTCCTCCCTCCCTTCCTTCCTTTCTTCCTCCCTCCCTCCCTCCCTCTTTCCCTCCCTCCCCCTTTCCCTCCCTCTTTCCCTCCCTCCTTCCTTCTATTTGTTTTCTTTCTTGTACTCTGGTTAAATAAGTAAGAAGGTACCTGCAGTGTTTTGCAAATAGTGTTTGGTCCAATTGAGCACTGATTAGCCTCGCATTTGCCCCTCATTTCCTAAATTAACTTTTGTCATTCTTGTGCGCTCCTATGAAACCTGGTTTCCACAGGTTGCTGATTGCTGCATTTCCCTAAACCTCACTGATTGTGCCTGCTCCTACCCTCTGGCCACCTTCCTGTGTAATTTTGCCCTTGGTCCCCTGAGAGCCTCCTTGTTTCCAGTTCTGTCTCCATTGTTGTTAACAGAAAAGGAAAAAAGAATAACTGTAAGAATTTACAATTTTGGTAAATAGACTATTCATTAATTTTTAAACAGTGTTTTAGTGTACGACAAACTGTACATGCAATGCTGTTTTCAATACACTTTACAATGTAACCTAGATATGTTATAGCTGTACCATCTAGGAGTGCGTAATTATACTCCATCATGTTCACATAGGGATGTTGTAAATGCAGTTCTCAGAACCTTTCCCTGTCATTAACATGACTGTGTTGTTCTGATTTTTTCTTTTCTTTCATTTATTTCTTTTTTATCAAGGCCGAGAACCCAACCCAGGGCCTTACGTGTGTGAGGTTGGCTCATTCCTGCTGAGCCACATCCCTGCCCTCTTTCTTCTTTCTTAAATTCCATGGTTTTTCCTGGGCCCTGGAAAAAGACTAAAGAAAGACTAATAAAAGGTAAAGAGGAAAGGGAAGAAAGGAGAGAGGACACAGGAACGAATTTCTACTTCTCACCAGGATTGATCCATTTTCCAATTAGAAAAAAAGTTTGAACATTTATATGCAGTGTAACTGATTATAAAGATAATAGAACTCCTTACAGAAAAGTAGAATGAAAGGAATAAAATCCACAATATAAACAATTCAACACATAATAAAATTGCCACTAGTGTGTTGATGTATCTCCTGTAGTCTTTCTACCAAGCACCTACTTAATTTATTTATTTTTAGAAGGCTGTTATTGATCGGGGTTCAGTCATACGATGTCCCAATACCCATCCCTCCACCAGTGCATATTTCCCACCACCAGTGTGCTCCTTTTTTCTCCTGCCATCCCCCAGACTGCCCCACCCCAGCCCATCTCTATGGTAGACACTTACCTTCTCTCTCTCTCTCTCTCTCTCTCTCTCTCTCTCATTGTGTATTATGGTTTGCAATACAGGTACCGAGAGGTTATTATGTTTGTTCCTTTACCTCCCTTCAGCACACAGTTCTTAAACAGGATTATCATTTCCAACTGTCTTTTTATCATTTCCAACAGTCCCTTCCCTGTCCCAATTGTCTTTTCTTCAAGTAGTTGAAGCAGGCTTTTTGAACTGTGTACCAAATCTCCTGGCCCTTGTTTCTACTGCCCTTAGGTATTGGTTTCATATATATTTTTACATCCCACAAATGAGTAAACACCCACTTTAAAAAATCTAGTTGTTATCCTATTTTGTAAACAAGAATTTCTCCTTTTTCTCCTCCATTTAAACGCACTCCCCTATAAACACTTTTTATTTATTTATTTATTTATTTATTTATTTATTTATTTATTTATTTATTTATTTATTTTTGCTTTTTTGGGTCACACCCGGCAATGCTCAGGGGTTTCTCCTGGCTCTGCACTCAGGAATCATTCCTGGCAGTGCTCGGGAACCATATGGGATGCCGGGGATCGAACCTGGGCTGGCATGGGCCGGCTGCGTGCAAGGCAAACACCCTACCCGCTGAGCTATCACTCGGGCCCCTATAAACACTTTTCATGTTGGTATCTGGACTTTCAACTCTAGTTTTTAACTTTTGGGGTTGGGTGTGTTTGAACACCCAGCTGTGTTGAGGCTTACTCATGACTCTACTCAGTGGTCACTCCTGGCAGTGGTCAGGATACCACATGGAGTGCTAGAGATCAAACCCAGTTTAGCAGCATCTAAGTCAGAACCTTACCTGATATACAATCTCTCTGGCCCGTATAACTATAGTTTTAATGTCCATATATTTCTTCCAGTGTCAAATATAGTTTCACACTGGAAACTATACTTTCAAAAAAATACTTTCCAGGGAAAGTAATTTATTTGGCCATTTTGTTATTGCTTTGATATTCATTTTATTTGAATATCAGAAACTTTTCTCTGAATATTTGAATGATAGTCCACAATCATAGGTTCCCATACATCCTTATTTTTACATTACTTTATTAGGTTTGTTTCCAGAATTTAGGTGACCAGACAAAGCCTATGAACAGTTTACCTGACTCATAATTAGAAAACTGACTCTAAGGCACTTGTTCTATTTGATTTCTCCCCAGAATGTGATTTAACTCATCCCACCACACCTAAGTGAGATTTCTTACCCTTGTTTACTTTTGTAGTGGCATGGAACCTCCCTTCACAAATTTCTCTTAATTTGCTCCACGTTTGAAGACAAAGAAGTTACACTCATCCTGAAAATGGTCTCCAGGCTGTATTACACTATAGCATATGAGTATGAGAGAGTCATATTTTTTGGTTTTGTTTGGGGGGCCATACCGGAGGTGCTCAGTGGCCTACTCCTGGCTGTATCCTCAAGGATGACTCATGGTGGCACTCAGGGAATCATATACCATGCTGGGGTTGAAGCAGGATTTGGCTGCCTATGTGGCAGGTATCTAAGCCCTTTATTATCCCTCTGGCACCTAAAAGAGACATTATTCAGTCATCCACCCACCCCAGCTGCAGTTTGACAGATGTGAAGATAGAAAGTTAAGGGCCGGAGTGATAGCCCAGCAGGTAGGTAGGGGCGTTTGCCTTGCACGCGGCCGGCCCATGCCAGCCGGGTTCGATCCCGGCATCCCATATGGTCCCCCAGCACCGCCAGGAAGTAATTCCTGAGTGCAGAGCCAGAAGTAATCCCTGAGCATCGCCGGGTGTGACCTAAAAAAGCACAAAAAGAAAAAAAAAGAAAGTTAAGAAAGAAAGGGCAGCCAGAGTTCTAGAAAGGATTATCTGGAACCTGGAGACTGACTATACACAAGAATAATTTACTGAGTGTGTATGTAATATATATTACATACACACTCAGCAAATTATTCTGAGCCTCTGAATTGGGTATGTTACTGGTTTTGACATATCGAACACGCATCAAACAGCTTGCCAGGCTCTGCTGGGCGGGCGCTATACTCTCATTACTTTGTGGGGCTCTCTCAGAGGGTGGATAGAATATTCACGGTAATTTGGAGGTAAATTATGCGAACATGCAGCAGCCACATGCAACGGGGAAAGCTGGTTTCTGCTCTGCTGGGTGTATCTGTGTCTGTGGCTCCAAGCATTCCTGGGCTTTGATATACTCTCCTCTGAAAGGTGGGTCTCTGCAGGGTGGGTTCTTGTAGGCTGGGTTTCTGACAAGCTGGAGACTGGATTAATCTGTTGGGTGGAGCCAGGAGTAATTCCTGAGTACAGAGCCAGGAGTAATCACTGAGCATTGTCGGGTGTGACCCCCCAAAAAAGAAAAAATAAAAAATTCTGTTGGGTGGAGATCTTACGAGCTGTGGAGTGTGGATGGTGAAGATTGCTGCCAGCAAGGTGTGGGGGTTTCTCTGGGCTCTTCCGAGGCTCCATCGGGATGGTGGACTCGGGTTGGAAGTTGCTCTTGTGGTCCATGGAATGCAAAGGGTTCAGCGGGGAAAGCTGGTTTCTGCTCTGCCGGGTATATCTGTGTCTGTGGCTCAAGCATTCCTGGGCTTGAAATACTCTCCTCTGAAGGGCGGGTCTCTGCAGGGTGGGTCCTGTAGGCTGGGTTTCTGACAAGCTGGGCTGGAGACTGGATTAATCTGTTGGTTGGAGATCTTACGAGCTGCGAAGTGTGGATGGCAAAGATCGCTGCCAGTATTGAAGAAATTGCTAAAAGGACAAAGAACCTCCGGCTCCGGGCACATCTCTTCGACTCCACCATTCTCCCTGCATTAACATACGCCTCAGAGACCTGGGCCCTATGAAAGCAGGATGAGAATGCTAGTCAGGTCTCCCAGAGAGGACCTCGAAAGAGCTATGCTTGGAATATCACGCCTCATTCAAGTGAAAGAAGGGAATCCGGAGTTCTGACCTCCATCGCTATTCCAGAATCAGGGACACTGTCTCATTTGCCCAGGCATCAAAAATCAGATGGGCTGGACATGTAATGCGATTTGGAGACAACAGCAGGACTAGAACTGTTACTGACTGGATCTCACGGGATGTCAAAAGATCACGTGGCCGCCACCTACAAGATGGTCAGGACTTCCTTGTCAAGACCCTGAAGGAACGGTTTGAGGCTCTTCATATTCCTAAATCAACCAGATGCCATTGGGCTACATTGGCACGTGATAGGGTCCAATGGAAATGTTACTGGCACCCGCTCGAGCAAATCAATGAATAACGGGATTCAAGTGATCAAGTGATCAAGTGAATTGGGTATGATAAAAAATAAGTAACAGTAAACACTGCTCTGGGAAAAGTCTTACAACTTGTAGCGGGGGGAAGAACAGGTACACAGGCAAGCTTACAGAGACAGGCAGGACAAGTTAGAATCTGGATTAGCCAGTACACTAAGACTCTCATAAAAGGAATCTCTATATAAAACTCCATGGTTTTGTTTGGGTCTGATCAAAGCAGTAGGAAAAGATAGAAAAGGAAGTCAGTTTGTGGCAGTGTCACTAAAATAAGATTGCTTCTGGTTGCAGGAGAGGGTAAGATGTGTGGAATAAAATGATTCCTACTCACTGACCATTCCTGACAGGGGTGTGCATATGTGTTGAAGGGTGGTGGTGACATGAGCACAAGCTGTTAACATTTGCTCTGCAGCAGCTCAGTAATCTGGAGCCGGAACTCCCCACATTGTGCTTACTGCAGGGAAATGTGTGACCTAAGGGTACGTGTATGAGAAATGACTCAGTGTCGGAGTCAGACCAAGTAACAGATGGCAGAAGCAGAGTATTTAAGGGGCGCTAGTCACTATTTATACCTAGGTCTTACTACACAATATCTCTTATTTTATGCACCTCATAGAGAACTTAATTAAAAATATAGTCTTAAAATAGGAAGTGGGTATGGAGAGATAGTATAGGCGTTAAGGTGTTTGATTTGCAGGCAAACGTAGCTTGATTCCTAGCACTGTAAATGGTTTCCTGAGCACTGCCAGGAATGATCTTTAAGTGTAAAGCTGCGGTTATCCCTGAGCACTGCAGGTGTGACTTACCTCCTAAATAGGAAGTGACTTGAATCACTCAAGAGGGCTCTTGGTCTAAATTGATGAAAATGGACAGTGCCCTTAACATCTAATACATAATAGCAAGGCGAAAGTACAGAATTGTTATGTTCCTATACTTGAAAGAAGGAAGAGCTAATATTAGACCTGGGGAAGAGAAAGGAAATTGTGGGGGAAGAGAAAGGAAAATGAAGTTAATGTGAGTAGGTGGGTGAGGGGACTAACTGATTCATGAGTTTTTGTTCTACCAGAGACTTGCTGGGGTTGTGTGTCCATGAGTATCAGTTATAATGAGGGAATGGGGAGCACTTGCAAAACCTGAGAAGTCAAAGAGCTGCTCCTGTCACAAATTGTGAACTGGAGAATTGCACCATTGACCAATGGGGGAACAACAAGCTGGTCATATCTCGAGCGCATTTGGCAGGAAACCTGCATTGAGAGACCTCATCTGCAGGCCTGAACTTTATAGGGGAATGTGATCCAAGTTTGCACTGCCTGTCTGATGTGGGACACTCAAGCAGAGAATTTATCATAAGCCTGGTCAAAGACCATTGAAACCAATTAGGCTTCAGCAAAAGCAAACACAAAACTTCTCAGCAGGACCCTTTCAGAATCAAGGGCACACAGGAGTTCGTAGATCTGACATCACTGATGAAGTGACTCACAGTAAAAAACAGTCAACTCTTATGAATCAAAGCACACACACTAAGGTCAGGAGACACCATGAATTCACAGTTATTTCCAGCATGAGTGTCAAATACAAAAAAATACACCAGAGAAGCATTGGGCAATATCTAGTACAACTGAACATGAGCTTGTTCATATTACACCTAGCAGGTCCATGTATAGGGTATATTCCCTAGAACATTCTACTATGTATATAGAAGATGTTCCCCAAGATATTCATTGCTCCAGTGTTTATACAAACAAATAATTACCCCTTCCCTTTTGTTGTTGCTGTTATGACTACCAGTGGCCATACAACGCATTTTGTTGTACTCACACACTTTGGTTACAATATTTGAGTACTCATGGAGCCGCCTTCTTTACTTGTAGTGTACACACATACCTGGTTGTGGTGTACTCTTGTGGCACTGGGGATCATAAATGTCATTGTCAGGATGGCCCCAAATTCTGAGAGCCACATGCCCATGAAATAGGCTTATCTACCACTAAAGCATTCCTGGTTTCATATAAAGCTAATTAAAAAACTTAAATAGTAAGAATAGGAACAGAGAATAAGTAAGGGTTGATTTATTAATCATTAGAATACTTTCAAGTTATTATTATGAATTAACATATCCAAATGTATAAATTTATGTATATATAGCAAATATATAAATATAGCAAACTATTTATGCAAATTAAAAACACAAACAAACATTATTTATGAGCATATGCAAGGGTAGTAAAATTATAAAAACAGGAAAAAAACAAATCAGTCTAAGAAAAGCGCTTTTTTTAGTAAGTACCCAGCTAGTTTAGTTGGTAGTGCTTGAGACTTAAATAAAGTGCTTTTCATTTATGGGAGGGAGGACAAAGAACTTGATTCAAATGTAGGTCTTAAACCAGTACAATACTAAATATACCATTTGGGCCCCCTGCAAATCTTCCCTAAATTCATTTTACTCCTCAGATTTTTAAAAGAACCAGTGCAGTGTAGATTCCATTGAAGCCCTTCCTTCATT
Source organism: Cryptotis parvus (assembly GCA_021461705.1). NCBI lineage: Eukaryota > Metazoa > Chordata > Mammalia > Eulipotyphla > Soricidae > Cryptotis > Cryptotis parvus. The sequence goes on from JAJIBD010028045.1 coordinate 7,678, forward strand.
GTCTTTGTGTGACAAGCTTCCTTGTTAAATGCAAACTAAGCTCAAACCATACATTTAATCACAATCAGCATACCAGTGAGCAAATGGTGGAGGCAAATTAAAACAAACACAATAGAATTTTTTTTTAAAAAAGGGGAGTGGAAGGTGATTAGGGGGAATAATATTGCCACTAGTGGGTATCTGTCCTTCGGTAGATCCTATGCGGTGGAGGGCTACCCTACTGGGCAAGAACAACTTGCTTGTTCTGCTTTGTGAGTGTCTCTTCTCTCTTTTGTCCTCTATGATCACGTGTGAGATGGGTAGTGAGGTGTATTTCTTTTCTGGGAGATGTATTGATAATTATAATTAACTTCCTATTTTAGGGTATGGGAAGCATTATGACTGACCTTAGCAATTGAGCTATCACAGGCCCTTATTTTTAGGAATTGAAGTTGGACCAATTAACCCATCAGATAGATTTCTAGAAACTCCAAATTGTCTTAAGCAAAACTAAAAATTTTATAGATTCATGGTTCATGATTTTAGACCCTATTTTTTTGCAGTATCTGTTTCTTAGCAACAGATTCAACAGTTTTATGTATGCCCTTAGCTATCTGCTTCCATCTTTGTCTTTCAACAATGGGGGAGACAAGAGCAAAGTGCCCTTTACTCTGGAGCTCTTTGCAATGGGATTAATTGTGTTCTTTATTTTTCAGGCAGCAGTGAAGGTATCCAAAGGAGACTGGGCCTTTTGGTCCACTCTATATTCCAAGCCCTAATTTCTTACAGATCTCACTCTACCTCTGTGTTCTTCATCTAATTTACTTCTCTTAGGTCAACTCTAGTTGGCTTCTGGTTGTGAAAGCAAGGCTCTATCATCTCTCCTTTTGCTGTTAGATCTGTCCAGCTATATTTAAATAGAAATGCTAACATTATGCTATTTTTTCTTCCAGCCCAAAGTATAACATGAGACAGTTTTATTGGGTTCTTTCAATTCCATAAAAAAGGATTATCAACTTGAAGGAGAGGACTTCAGTGTATCTAAATGTAGTCACTTCCAGGTCTGGTCTAATCTTGCTCCCAGTACTAATTGGTCATCATAATTAGGTATCTTTTGGTTGTAAGAAAAAAAAAAACAATTCAAACTACCTTAAATAAGTATAGGGAATGTCTGCCCCTTGACGTGTTGCAGGTGTGGCTTTGGTGCTTGGCTGCATTGACAGGTGGCAGACAGGAGACAGGCTTTGTCTACACCCAGGGCTCTGCCCCATGGGCCCTGGATGGTTGATGGTCTGACATAGAAAAATACTGGCCCCCTGGGATGAACACAGAGCCATGGCAGAGCCTGGCAAGATACCCATAGTGTATTCGATATGCCAAAGCAGTAACAATAATGGACCTCATTCCCAATGAATGGAGATGTTACTGGTGCCCACTTGAGCAAATCGATGAACAATGGGAAGATAAGTGACAAATGACAAGTACAGGGGCAGGTGGTAGGTGGTCTTAAAGGAGGCTGGATTGCAGGTCCCAACAGCATCATGAGGCCACTTTTCCATCCTTTAACTCATTTTGCTTTGCTAGCTTCATTCTCAGGCAGATTCTTCATATAGTGGAAAGATGGTCTCCAGCAGTTCTCAGTTGAAGTTGTGATCATCACTGGTATTTTAGAAAATATCTTCAGCAATTAGACATCCTCGGAAAGGCTCAGTTAAACTGTCTTAGCATGGCCAGCTACCCATTTCCAAATGAGTCAATGTGAATAGGGTGGGGCCATGGTCTAAATAGGAATTGAAGGATGGTGTTTTGTGCCTTAGTGCAGAGTGAAAGTTCTTCCAAAAATTCTAGTCAGGCAAAAACTTTGGTGTTTCAACAGGAGTTTTCTAAATCTTCTGCAGAGTTTCTTTATTTGAAACCTTTGGAAGCTTTCTGTATTGGTCTCAGTAATTTATATTTGTTTCAGTTCATTTTTAATACAACAATATCTGTGTTTATGTTTAAAAATCAAAATGTCAACACATGGTTCCCTGAAGTTCAAGAGCTTAACATTTAATGAAATGGCTTTCAATGTGGACTTGAAAGTCCTATAGATTTCGGAAGTACACATATATGTTTAATTTTAATGGTGATTAAATTATATTTTATTCACTAGAAAATTACTCACACCCTTTCAATATTGTATGGTATAGTGTCTTTTGGGAACATGCAATTTCAATATTTTCCAATAAGAAGATATTTTTGACAGCCCCTCATTTTTTGAATTTCCTACAAACTGTTCACTTTACTTATATCTTAATAAAATATAATTACCATGAAATCAGTACTTCATCAATCACAGGGTGAAAAATAGCAGCATGCACAGGAGCTGGACTTTTAATTGAATCATGTTTCAGAAAATGCATAAAATTTTTTGACTTCTTATGAGATGATACTTATGAGAATTAGGCCGATTGGTTAGAAACTGCTGGAGTGGTGAGTGGTTAAGAATTTGGTTCAATCCCAGCTTTACCATTTGCAAGCTGTTTGACCTTGGGGTGAGTTATTTAACTTCTTCAAGTCTTCAATTTCCTCAAATGGGAGCTGGCAATAACACTACCTATCACCTCTGAGGCTGCTGTGTGAGGATTAGGGATAATACAGGTAGAGCACTTGGCGGAATCCCTGACCCATGATTAGCACTCAATCTGTGACAGCGCTTACTGGTAGCTGCTTTATAATGATCTATTTACTGTAGGAAGGCATTATGTTCTAAGCATCTTTATATTCCCAGTGTGTAACGAGGTCATGACTTAGGCAGGATATGCTTATTGAGTGAATAAACAAATTACAGGAAAATTAAATGCAGTAATATATTTAAAGTGTTCCACCAGAGGCCAGAGCTGGTTAAATTAGTCTTTTTTTCCTCTCACCATCATCCAGGCTTGGTCATGGTCTGGTGTCAATGTTAGTATGCTTCAGGGTCTCCTGAAGGATGTGTTCAAACAGATTGATAGCCCCTATATGAGGTTTCTGATTCAATGGATCTGGGGTGGGACATTGGTGGTTATATTGAACATTATGTTAGAGACCTTCTTTCTCACCAAGATTTTCATATGCAGCCAAAGGTCAAACCCTCTTGAACTTTCTGGATTGAAACAACGAACCTCAGGGAACGGTATCCTCTGCCTATTGTCTGAGGGTAGAACTGTAGGAATGTTTCCAATAGAGAGTCATCAACATAAGTAAATATGGTCTTGTATTTCTAAATTGATTATGTAAATATCACACAGACACACACACCTACCTCAACTCAAATAAGTGAATCAGTGAGTAAATTGAGTTTCTTTACCTGTATAATATTTTCTCGCAGTCTTGTGAGTGTGTGAAAATATCTTGGACAGTGCTGTTTTACTCACTGTGTGTGTGTGTGTGTGTGTCCTAAATAGAGGTGAAATTGTCTTGAGGTGTTGCTTATAATTTATTACATAACCAAGGGATTAACTTAGTGGCATTCATTGTAGGGGTAAGGAAGGGAAAGCTGCTTTTCAGTTTTAGAAACCAACCATCTCTTCTTACTTGTGAGACCCTCCCAAGATCCTCAATCTGGAGTCATAGTCTCATTAGAAACAAGCTGCTGTTACAAGTGTGCTTGCTTGCTTCCCTCCCCTTTGGTATCTGTGTCTGTTGCTTTTTTTTTTAAGAGCTTTAATACATGTTTAATGTGAATCCTAATGATTTGATTACAATAGCATAATCACATAATTGGGATGTGTTGTGCACGTTGGTAGGAAGGAGTCCGGAAGGTGCTCAGTGAGTGACGTTACATAAGCAGAATAATAATGATAGCTAGATGGAGAATGAGACTAATGAGAAAATGATTAGAAAAATTTGGAAGAAACGGACACTTGTGAAAAGAGAGAGTAGCATTTCCTTGACTTTAATGATTGGAATTCATTTACCTCTAAGACTGAGACTTCTGAGAAACCAAGGCTATTAGAAAGACAAACGTTCAGATGGTGGTTTGTTTGGAGGCTACTTGGGAGATGTGTGATGGGTCCAATCCCTCTCTGTTGAGTATAAAGCAAGTCAGACTCATCCACAAGCTCTGATACACTGTCTCTGAAAATCATTAAGGCAGAGACAAGCTCAGAGCTCTAGCTCATCACTGGCCGTGCATTGGAATGCTCAATGTGGCATATTTGCATATCATCTGAACATTGAAAGGCCCATTAACGAGGGATGGAATCACCTTCCCCTCCCTAGTGCAATTCCACCATCTCTCAGTGGTAACATATTGCTACTGAGAAAGAATGGCACCTAGCCAATCGTTTTGTGCTCCTAGTTAATGACTACCATTACTATGTCATTTGGGCTGGAGAAACATGTCTGCTGCCCTCGAGCTCTTCCCCTAGTAATTGGCCTGTGCAGTGTCATCCTTACTTGATGTTTACTGCCTGTTGCTATAATCACAATGATTATTTCCCAACTTAGTTTACTATCAACATAAAGCATATCTGCTCATTGATTCAACAAACATGTATTTATTAAATACCTATGTTAAGTGCTATTTGCTTATAGAGACATAGCTTTTCGTGATTTAGGAGTTGAAGCCTGTACATGACGTTCATAAAAAGTTAAATATTGAAAGTCCTTGCATACTTAGAGGTGCCAGAAAAATGATTCAGAATGTTTTCACCATGAATTCCAGAGTATTATATCCAACAATTTAATAATATTTACTGAATGCCTGCCAAGTGAACAGCTAAGAACTAGAGGCAGAATGTTAAGATGAACTTGACCAGGGGCCGGAGCGATAGCACAGAGGGTAGGGCATTTGCCTTGCACGGGCCAATCTGGTTTTGATCCCGGCATCCCATATGGTCCCCCGAGCACTGCCAGGAGTGAGTGAAGAGTTCCTGAGTGAAGAGCCAGGAGTAACCCCTGAACATCACTGGCTGTGACCCAAAAAAGCAAAATGATGATGATAATAATAATAATAATAATAATAATAATAATAATAATAAATAAAAAAGATGAACTTGACCGAAAGGAATTTTGGAAGGGTATTAGTCATTATAAAATAAAAAATGGATACAGTCTGAGGTTGCATTTTCAATTTTTTTTTGCCACATTAACAGTACTCAGGGCTTACTCCTGGTTCCGTACTCAGGGATTATCTGGCAGTGCTGGTGAACTGAGCTGGGGTGCTGGGGATGGACCCTTGGTTGACTGTGTGCAATGCTAATACCCTACTCTCTCTATACTATCTCTATACTCCAATTTTCATGGTTTATACCTTTCATTTTATGGTTTATGCCTCAAATGAAGAACCATTTATATGCCCCAGGAGCATATGAAATTATGATAATTGCAATATTGCTTGTAATTTCATAATATCAGATAACCTAGATGTCCAGTAGAAGAGAACATAAATAAATTGTATGATTTTAAATTAAAACTATGGATTATGAAGATTGAAGAAGTATCAACAGATACACTTTTAAATAAAATAAATGATAAAATTATCTATGGCATCACACATTTTATATAAAAAAGCAAATAAAGAAAAATAACAAGATGTTTTTTGTTTTCTATGGCCATATATTTTTATATAAAATATAATAAAATGAAAGACACAAGTTCAAAGATTACAAACCAGAGTTATCATAGTGGTTACCTTTGGTAGACTTAGTGGATTTTAGTGAAAGGAAGCCTTAATTTAACTTTGATGCTTATATTTTTAGGAAAATATATTTACATTTAAAAATTGCCTTGAATGGTACATGCTCTAGAAATAGATAAAAATTTCATGGAAAATTCCAATTCTAGATACTGGTATATAATAGTAATTGAATTAATTCATTTTGGGCTGAACTAAGGTAAAAACAAAGAAGGGGAGAGTACTCGAGGCTGAAAGTATTGTGCAGGCTTTAGAGTGTCATGTACCTTTGAACTAGTCCTTCAAAAATGTGAGTTGTTGGGGGATATGGAGAAAGGGGGCGGTGCATGCAGTTTCCAGAATATGGAATAGTAGAAAAATCCCTGTTAACAATAATGTTGAATAAAGTTCTTATTCTTTTCAATCTGCATGCCCTTCTTTATATTGTAAAGAAGTATCATAACCACTATGATAGCTTTGGTTTCAATCTACATGTCCTATACTCCTGGCCAGAACATCCACAATAACAATGACAGAAGTGGTAAGGACAGTCTTACTTTATTACTCTTAAGGGAACAAAGGAACCCTTAAGGGGAAAGATTTATAAACTGGTATTGAATATTTTCAAGTGCATTTTCTGGATCAATTTGGTTTCTTCTTATGTTCTGTTGCTATGATAAGTAATACATTTTTTGTTTTTGCTTTTCTACATTTCCTGTGCTCACTTTTCTTTGACTGTTTTCAATAGATCTACTGTTTAGGTGGCTAATTCTTCTTTTGTTAAACTGAAGCAAAGTCTTTAAACAGCTTAATTCCTAACTAGATTGGCCCCTAGAATTTAACCTGTTCGTCATGCATCTAAACTGAAAGGCTTCTGATCTGTGGGAGCCTCCAGACACCCTGCCCCGGCCTCCAAATTCCTATCCATCCTGGACGAGCTAGCCTGAAGTTCTGCTGATCTTAGCCTCGATCCAGTTTGCCTTATTTAGAAATCAGCAAAGCCTTGAGTGCATGAGCTGTTCCTCATGGTGGTTTATGCTTTGTATTTCTTTTTATTCCCTCTAGTTTCCTGGAATCATATTTTCCTGACTGCCTCAGTAATTCTGAACTCCAACTATTATCTCCTCATTTTTTGACATGGTCTGAAAGTCTGTTTAAATTATCACGTACTTAACAGCTGTTTCCTGCAGGATTTGCAGCACCACTTAAGAGGAAGAAGTCAAGGCATTGAGAAAAGAAGTGCAGTAGACTCTTAGGACTCAGCTCCGCGGGTTTCCCTCTCACTAGGATCTTGGGTTGTTACGTCCCGGGGCCTGATGATCTCTGCAGAGTCATTTAAAACATATTCCCACCTTTTAGTTTATCTTGGCAGGAGGATTTTTGTGCAGATGTTTCTTTAAGTATCAGTCGAATGTCATTTGAAAATAAATCCTGGAATTCTGAAGGAGGCCTACCTTGGGGAACACTTCTTGTACTATTGGGCCATCTGTGTTCTTCCTTATACTATTGGGCCATCTGTGTTCTGTGGGAACCTCAGCTGAATTGCTCACCAGTCATATGACCTCAGAGTAAGTATTTCTAGGCCTTTCTGAGGGACCAGGTGTTGACTAAAGTCACTGAGGAAACCTCTTCACTGAGAAGAGACTACAGTACTTGCGTACCTGAGGGTTCTGCTAGAGTTCCAGGGCTTCACTTTTCCTTTTATCTCCCTTTGGGTGGAAAGCTTTGGCACATCTCAGCAAAAAAATATCTTCATACGGTCGTGTGGAAATTCTCTCACACTTCAAAGTACATTTCTCCAGTAGTGGTGAATAATTTATTCATTAAGGTTTTTTTTAACTTATCTAGATTTTATTCTGCTCTTCAGTTCTTAAATGTCAGATTTTAATTCATAGTATTTCCAGAGTTGTAGCTATTTTATTTACCCTTTGTACTCCTAGATCCATTCTGTTTATTTTCTCACTGTGCTGCGTTGTCAAAGCAGCTCAGCTATGAAAGTCTTTACACTATTGGTCAGCAAAGTGGTTCAGATTATTTTCATGGAACCATGAACTCTTGATTTCGTCAACTTAGAAATGCTTATCGTGTGCCTACCTTGTGACTATCTCAGGGTCAAGGGCAGATTGCTGCTATGAGTAGTATGGCAGTGTGAGTGAATGAGGTGGTAGCTAGGGAGGGCCAGAACAGGTCCTGGGTCTTCAAGTGAGTTGGCCAGGAAGGGGATGCTTTGTCTACCTGGAAATGGAAGGGTGAAGTTGTCTGTATGCGGTGGAAAAGAAGAGCTTATATTTTATATTTTATTTTCTTATAAGAAGGGGAAAAATCCATCAATACATTCTAGCATAGATGAATGAGGTTGAAAGAAGGGTTTCTTTTATTTTTTTATTTAAGTATTTTATTATACCACCGTGAGATACACAAATAAAAAGATATACAATTAAAACGTTCATATTTGGGTTTTGGTCATACAGTGTATTCCAGTACCCATCCCTCCACCAGTGCCCATCTCCCACCACCAACGCTCCCCGGTTCCCTCCCCCCTTCCCCAGCCCACCTCCATGGCAGGTTCTAAGGAACGATGTTGGGCCTGGATGTGTGGAGTCAGTCTACAGGTTTAAGCTGTTTTTGACTCTTAGCTCATGTATTTTATTATTGTCTTAAAACCCATCCTTGGACAACCTAGATCCTGTTTCCTGAGAAAGCCTCACTTTTCTCCTATGAGCATTTGGTCAGCTGAGACTAGACTTGAGTGATGACTAAAGAGCTCTGGAATCCAGTGTCATGGGCGCGGAGATCCCACAGAGGAGAAAGGACTCCCCCAGGAAAACATTTTTTCTCTTAGGTTGTTAGCAATAGTGGCAAAACATGAGGGTTTTCCTGGGTGTCTAAATTGAGAGAGCACTGACAAATATCCCAGGGAATGGTGTTTTTTGGTTCTGCATAAGACTGGCTTGTCGTATCTGTTCAGAAGCACAGCTACACACACCTACTGGCTTATCTTCAATATCAACCAGATCCACCCCATGGTATCAATAATATCCCCTACAACTCTAGAAGCCATGCATACTCCTTTTGTGTTTGAGGACCTAAAGGCTATGAAAAACGGGGTGGTGCCGGTGTTGATGTTAATGATACCCTAGGAAGTGAAGACATTGATGTTTCTTTAATTCTGTTTGGGAGGCAGGTGCGTTGTTTTTGTGACTTGCCTTGTTAAGTGAGCCCCAGTCTTTGACATGTCTGTTTTGCATCTGTACCATCTTGCCCACGACTGTGCTCAATATTACATTAAATGGGCCCTGTGTTCTGCTCTTATAAAACCAGTGTGTTCCAGATACATGTTTCTGCAAAATTATAAACTGTTTTCTGCTGTCATTCTGTCCCCTACTGAGCCTGGCATGGATGAAGTATTCTGTAAGCCTTAACTGAATGCCTGATGAACGAATGGATCTCTATGGGAATGGAGCTGACAGTGACGGAGAACTCCATCCTTCTGCCTCTAGCTCCCTGGCCTTTTTGATCCCAATTAAGTTGTGTCTATAAAGATAAGCCTGCTGCAAAGGAGCTCCGCCAAGTTTTCCTCAGCACAGTCTACCTGCATTGATGTTTGGAACCACTATAGAAAAGTTATCTTATTCATGTGGAAATCACAAGCACTCCAATGAAGAAGAGAGTTCAATAACAACAAAATTTGAACCTTGTTGTTTAACACTCCAGCGGCTTCTATTACTTAAAGAAGCGATCCTCAAACTTAGTCATCACTTTTGAGGACATATGAGTTTTTTAATTGTATAAAATTTCAGTTTAATCTGATTAATAGGTCTGGAAGGAGATCAAAGGATATGCATTTTCAAAAGGTAGCTAGGGTATTCTAGATGTTGGAGTCACAGGGTTGGGAAAAGCTCGTTAGCCTGGCAGCAAGGCCCTCCCAGCTAATTCTCCTGCTCCCTGCTGTAGACTCATCCTCTGCTATCTCCTGCCCCAATCTTTTCCCCTCCTTTATTAAAACACGTGATCTACAAATTTCCTCACAGTATGGTTGTCACAAGTATTCATTGCTCAATACCAGTTCCACCACCATTGTGCCCCAGAGGCCACCCACTGTCACCCTCTCACTCCCCATTCCCATGCTACCTCCCCTAGATGGCTGCAAACACATTGATCATTGCAACAAAAATATGGGAAAGGTCCTGGAAGGATCTGACCCTGAGTTGTCATGTTAATCTGGCTCAGGTAGGGGCTGCAGCAGCTGTGCTGTGCGTCTGCTCCTTCTCTCCGGCATTACTGATCAGTCCTGGTGCATGCTGCATTGAAGATGGTGGTAGCAGAGAAGGTGGGGGATGAGGGGAGGAGCATTGATCCCCATTCCAAGCCCACTTGCTTGGCCACAGTAACCCAGACACAGTAATATGTGTCTGCCGGCCCTAGAAGCAGTGACAAAACTGACCAGGGATGGAGCCAGTTTCCCCCTTGTGTTGCTTCATGGGTCGCTCTTCTGGATAGGAGCTGCAGCAGCTAGTGCGTCTGGTCCTTCTCTCTGGCATTACTGATCAGTCCTGGTGCATGCTGTGTTGAAGATTCCTGCTGAAACCTTGTGCATTGGTGCTTCTCTCTGTCCACTAATGCAGACATAATAATAGACACCCCTCTCCCATAGGTGCGCACACATACATGTATGCACATAGGCAAACACTCATGACTAGATACATACAAGCTCTGTTGCTTCCTCTGAGCATTTGTATCTGCCACCCCTTGGCCTAGAACAGATTTCCTTCAACTCAGTTGTAGGTATTTTTTTTCTCATATGTGTGTGGACTTGGCTAGGCAGTAGTGCCTAGTTACATTGTGAATGTATTTTTTTAGATATAATTAACCTCTATAGTCAATTGACTTTAAATGAAGAAGATGAGCCTAGCTAAATTGGGTGGACCTCTTCCAATAAAAGTCGAAGACTAAGCGATCAAACTGAAGGTTTTTGAGGAGAGAAAACCGCAGAGTAAGCTCTTCCTGTTGGCTGGCCATTGGTTTCAGAACTGTCAGCCCCTTACGGTGACCTCTGATGTTTGCATGAAGCAAATCACACCACACACAAACCATATCATACACATGTGGTCTGTTCATGTATGTCTGTATAGATGTATATTTGTATATGCATGTGTTTAAAATCCACGACTTCTGTTTCTCTGTTGAAACATTTGCTTAATGGGGGTCACTGACACAACCCCTGCCTGCAGGCCTTGTTTGAGCTGGGTAATTCCTTTGTTTGTCCCTGGCTCCCCTTGTTATATGACTTGCCGTCAAGCCTTTATCCCCAGGACTCCTAAACTTTTTTTGTCTAGGTGGGTGTCCGTGCTCCTCACCCAGTGTCTATCAGGACCAGTGCCTGACTTCTGTGATCTGGGGTGAGGAAGGAACCCACTGACAGTGAGGGAGCCATGGGCTAATTTCATGGGCTATAAGGACCACAGCACTGAGTGAGTCTATCCAGTTCCAGGCAATGTTGGAGCATGCACTGCCCTGAAACCAAAGCTGTTTTGGCTGAGCAGCTTAGTCCTAATGGAGCTCAGAAGACCCAACACACTCTTCCCAAGCCAGCAGGCCTTCCTGCATATTATCTTGCACTATCCAGACCACATGGGAACTTAAGAGTGTGGCTTTAAGAGTAAGCAAATAATAGTTAAATGCAGTCCGATAAAAAATAACCTCCAGCTCAGCTTCTCCATGCACTCCAGTCCTCCTACTCACAGAGGCAACCTTTTTATTTCTTTATTATATCACCGTGGGTTAGACAATTACAAAGCAGCTCATAATTGCGTTTCAGTCTTATAATGTTGCAGCACCCATTCCTCCACCAGTGCACATTTCCCAACACCACTGTGCCCAGTTTCCTTCCCCCTGCACAACCTGCCTCTCTAGCAGGTTCTCTCTCTCTCTCTCTCTCTCTCTTTCTCTCTCTTTCCACAGAGGCAACCCTTTATTTATACTTTTTTTGAAAGGGGTGGTCACCCCAACTGGTGCACAGGAGTCATGGGACCCCACAGACAATTTTCTCCAACTGAGCAGTCAGTTCAGTGCACGAGCAAGGATAAGACTATCTGGGCCCTCCTGGGGCTCCAAGGTAACATTCAGTGATGCAGGGGAACTATGAGATGCCGGGACTGAACTCAGGTCTGCAAATGCAAGATGTGACCTAAGCGGTATACCATTTTCCACCTGATTTGCATATTTCCCTGGATGTGCAAATATATACAGTACTTACAAATACCTTTAAGTACTCCCTTCTATTATAAAAAAGTATGAGACTACTTATCCAAGGCCAGGCATAATGGGCCAAGAGGACTTGTCAAAGGTTGGAATCTACCACAAATGTGTGGGGAGTGGAGGGTAGAGCTAGAGAAAGGACCAGTTTGACAATAATAATTGGTAATAGTAATGCTAGACTAGAACTGAGTATTGAAAGTAGGTAAAGTGATATGTATATATATGAGATAAACCTTCAGTGTCTTATTTTGCATTAAACAATGTGCAATAGGAAAGGGGGAGGGAACCGGGGACGTTGGTGGTGGGAGATGGGCACTGGTGGAGGGACGGGTGCTGGAACACTGTATGACCAAAACCCAAATATGAACTTTTTAATTGTATATCTTTTTTATTTGTATATCTCACGGTGGTATAATAAAAAACTTTTAAAAAAAAGAAAAAAAACAATGTGCAATAGGAGAGAGAGAGAAAGTGTGTGTATGAGAGAGAGGAGAATAAAAGGAGAGAGAAAGAGAGAAAGAGAGAGAGAGAGAGAGAGATGAAAAGTACCTGCCAGTAGGAGGTGGGTAGGAGGGAAAAGGGGCACATTGGTATTGGGAAATGTGCACTGGTGGAGGGATGGGATATTGGAACACTATGTGACTGAACCCAATCATGAACAGCTTTGTAATGGTCTATTGCACAGTGATTCAATAAAGAAACACCGTATTATCAGCACCACAGAAAGGCCCCTTCACTTGTCCTCTAATCACAAACTCGATCATCTCTTCCAAGTATAAGCAAGATTTTGACTTTGACCTATAAACTGTATTCCAAAGGATGATTAGAAGCTCATAAAACATCCCAAACACCAGAGAAACTATTTTAAGAAAAAAGTTTGTAATTATACTGGTGAATAACCTCCCCACTCTGATGAATATGCTTTTACCTCCTTTTATAAAATGAAATTTAAACAGCAACTCTTGGTTTCTCATGTAAAAAATAAGAATTTATCTTACATTTCCTTTCACCTCCCACTCCTTCTTCACTTCCAGAGTTGATGTGACAATATCATACATATATATGCATGTATATATATTTACTCTAATGATTATATGCTAATTGTCAAAAATAGTAACTCAGAGTTATTCACATTTAGCATTTGCCGTATTCCTAGCTCGATTTCAATGGAATTAACACCTTTAATCTTTATACAACTCAACTCTATAGGTAGATACTCTTACCTGATTTTATAGATGAGAAAAACTGAGGTATATATATATATATATATGAGGTATATATATATATATGTATATATATATGTGTGTGTGTGTGTGTGTGTGTGTGTGTGTGTGTGTGTGTGTGTGTAAGGTCATGATTTATATTCAGGCTTCCAGAGCTCATGGACATAGAAATTCTGTTATGGGTTTAAACAATGTATTTATACCTTTCTTTCTTCAGTATTCTTGAGAGTAATTTCATCTATAATCTTTTTGTAAAACAACTCTAGATGAGGTAAGATACTAACTAGAAAATCCATTTGCTTTACCTCTTCAAATTTCTAAATTGAGCATTAGTCAAATTTCTAAACTGAACATTAGTTAAAATGACAGTGATGTATGCTGCTAATGCTCCTGTTTATGAAAATTGCTCTGAAACTTCTGCATAATCCTGCACTTAGAAACTTGCTCCTATTATGCCATTTCTATCTTCATAATTTATTTGAAAAATCTTGTCATTTCTACTTTTAGCTCTATATGTTTTGTACTATATTTGGTTGAAAGCAATACAGTTCTGGTTTGACCTTATTAATTTATATTTGGTGCCCCCAAGTGGGAAAAGCTCCATTGGAAATGTACCAGGCTACAGACGAACATGACATTCAGTCCAGTCATGAGTTAATCCTCAGACATCTGAGAAACACAGATCCCAAGGTGGCTTGGCATCTAAACACCCAGAAATTTCTGTGTTCAGTTCTCCCTGCAGAGTCACTGTCACATGAACTCAGTGCCCATCACATGGGACGCCTTTATTTCCCTTTCCATCAGAGTGGGAGACTACACCAGGCTGTTCCCTGCTCTCCAGTTCAGCCTTGTTCTGACCATCGTGACGGTGTTTTGGCCTTTGCACTTGGAACCTCAGGGTCTCATTCCAATTGTGTCTCAGGCTTAGGAGACATGCTACAAAGGTGGTAGAATGTCGGGCTGAAGAACATGCAAGTGTGTCTCTTGGCTCTGAGTCTTGATGGTGTGATTTTGGAGGGAATTCCTTCATCTTCTGAATCCGAGTTCATATCTGAGCAATGTGAACTTAAATAGAACTAAGTTTACTTGCCAGGATGTCAGATTTAGATTAGATTAGTGCTGTGGTAGAGTAAGACTCCTTCTAAGCAGAAGAGAAGCATACCAGTGGGTCACTCAGCCTGGGATGGGGATCAAGGAGGTCTTCCTGGAGGAAATAGTACCTAACTGGATGTTAAAAATAGCAAACATGGAGCTGGAGCGAGAGTACAGTGGGTAGGGCATTTGCTTTACACACGGCCAACCAGGGTTCGATCTCTGGCATCCCATATGGTCCCTCGAGCACTGCTAGGCGTAATTCCTGAGTGTAGAGCCAGGAGTAACCCCTGAACATTGCCGGTGTGACCCAAAAAGAGAAAAAAAAACATAATTAGCCTGACTAAAATGTGTGTTTTTGTGTTGGAGAATGTGTATGAAGTGTGTGTGTGTGTGTGTGTGTGAATGTGTGTGTGTGTGTGTGTGTGTTTGTGGGTAGGTGGGGTGGGTAGGGGCAGAGTTGTTCAAAGAGGATGGTACAGCATCAGGCAAGGAAGGACTTGGATGTACAAATAGTATAATTTTTTATTTCTTTTTGGGCCACACAGGAATGACTCCTGACTCTGTGCTCAGGAAATCACTCCTGGCAGGCTTGAGGGATTGATCGGCTGCATGCAAGACAAGGGTCCTACCCTCTTTACTATTGCTCTGACCCCACAAATAGGATAATCCTGAGGCAAGGAAGCCATGCTTCTGCTTGTGGGCCGGGGGTCCAGTGTGTGATACTGAGTCAAGATGCAGGATTAGAGACATACTCAGTGGTCTGTCTGAGAGACTAGGGCAAGGGGAAGGCCGAGAACTCTTAAATTAAGAGTTTACTTTTGAGAAAGATGAATTTGCTGTTTATTTAGAATCTTCAAATATTAGCATTTGAGGGATATAGGCGATGATCTTTAAGTAGGGAATATAATGCCCAGTGAGGTGTATTTGGGGAGTGGAGGCTGTGATGAGGACAGCTCAGTGACCGTCACTTCTCCCTGTGGGGAACGCCGCGGGGTCCCCGACAGTGTCAGGACAGAGGTTGTCTTCTACATCCGAGGACGCCGGGAGAACAGATGAAAACTCACAAGTCTGGTGCAGTTCCAAAAATGGCTTTTAATAGTACAAAATCTCTTCCACAGCATTCCAATATAATGAACAAACTCTAGCTCTGGTCCGAACTTAGACCATACAAAGAGCCTAAGTCTCCCACCAAAGAGAGAGAGGTTCTCACCCGAGCTGAGTCGTACCCAGAAGGAGCAAAAGGCCAAAGAGCAAAAGGCCAAAAGCCAAAAGCCGCAGGAGCCAAAAGCTGAAGGCTGAGGAACCAAAAGGCAAAAGGTGAAGGGGCCTCAAGTCAGCCCCTTTATATACACCAAAGTAATCCAACTGGGAGGTTGTCATGCCAACAAAGAACCCTAAACAGAATGTAGTGCCACACCCTATTGTAGGTATAAACAAAGGTTACACCAAGGACTAATCCCGAGATTATCTCTTATGTAAAACACTGGAGAGAGAGGGGGCTGATATAAAGTAATACATCTTAACTTCATGAGCTTCATGTAATCTAGATGGTACCCACAAGGTCCTTATTATTATCTGCACCAGTGTGATTCTGAGTATCTTGTTCTCATGTACTGAAAGGGTCATACTCGCCTGCTTAGAGCAAACTAGTATGATCCTTCCTATAGTCTTCCTTTAGTCTCAGCGTAGCCAGGGTGGTAGTCTCCTGGTAAATTCTAACTGTCCCACGTTGGGTGCAGTGGGTATAAAGAGGAGCCGTGCCCAATCTAGAAAACATAGAAGTCTTAGTAGATGTATAGTCAGAAGTTATTCAATCAAGGTGACTTCTGTAACTGCCACACCCTCTAGAAGTGTTTACATAGAAGAGAGATCTCATTAGAATGAACCTTGGCTTAAATAAGATTAAGGTGGGAGTGAGCAAAACAACAAAACTCCCAGATTAGCTAAACATGTCCTCCAACATCTCCCCATATCTCTGTGTGCCTCATCACAGTGTCCATTTCTTGGCCTTTGTTCCTGCTGAACCTTTTCTCAGAGGGGTGTCCTGGCCTTCCCTGGCTCTCATGATGTCAGGTGAAGGCTTATAAGACCTGTGTACTAAAGGTGGGTGTAGGGGACACTGCTGGGGTCCCCAATAGTGCCGGGAAGCGAAGTTTCCTTCTACCTCTGAAGCCTGCAGGAATGGATGAAAACTCAGGAATACGATGCAGTTTTAAAAGGGCTTTACTAACACTCCATTCTCTGGAGAGGACGGAGAATGGAGAGGACGGAGAAGAAAAATGCCAAGGGAAGCCTAAATGGCAAAAAGGAAAAAGAGGGAGCGTCTTTCTTTTTGCAGCTTATTTTTATCTAGAAATCTGCCCAAACTTCCCAGCCCAGCCCATTCTGGGATGGGCTATCTAGAGATGAAAACAGGAAAACAGCTCTATAAAAATGTAGCAACTTCAGGAGGTCTTCTGACTGTTTACAAGGACCCAGAGCTAATTCAAAGCCTCCTAGCAGAGCTGGGAGAAGCTATAAGCTAAATGTAACTTCCCTGGCAGGGAGGATCAAATGCCCTTAGGTAATTTCTCCCAGCACCTCACCTAATAATGTCTTGAGCCAAGATCTGCCTGGAAATGCCTTTATAGGGTAGAGAAGGAGGTTTCTGAGATGGCATGTCTCTGTACCAAAGACTAATACTAATGCCAGTTAAATATTTCTCCACAAGAGTCTTGTCTACTTCATGGTAGTTTTGTATTTTAGTTGCCTTTGAGTTATCAGGGAGCCATGCTTGCTTGTTTGGAGACAAACAGCATTTCTCTCTGGTCTAATTACTTAGAGATCCAACGTGGCCAGGCAAATATGCTGGTAAGATCTAGCTAGTCCCAAGATGCTTGTGGTAGCATGAGAGAATATTTATACTAGCCTGTACAGAATACATGGTCAGGTAAACTGCCACATTTAAACTACCCCCCCTATCTACGAAGTGATCTGCAGGAGGCAATTCAGGGAAGATGCAGAAGCTTTTAGGCTTTTTAGGTGTCCTGCAACAGGTGGGCATTTTGCAGCCTTTTCTTTGCTGGTGGAAAGCAAATTTTCTTTGCTGGTGGATTCTAGAGAATTGTATGGAAGAAAGCTCTCAAGATTGAAAGTTAGTTTAACATATAGAAAAGTTAGATGGTTACAGGACCTTCCCCAGATGTGCAGCCTCTCTTTTACCCATACTGGTGTCACCTGTCCTGCACCTGTTGCTGCCGGTCCTGTGGATGACTTCCCTGTCCTCTCCCACGCAGTCTACTTGCCTCCCATGAATGATGGCCAGGTTCTATCCTTGCCCTGCTCTCTCTGTCCCCGTACCCTTTCCCAGTCTCTGGCCTTGATCACATGAACAAGATCCCTGTGCTATGTCCAGAGATGAGGAGAGAAGGGGGAGCAAAGGAGGAAGAGAGGAGACAGAGAAAAAGAAAGAAAGAGAAAGAGAGAAAGAAAGAGAGAAGAGAAAGATGAGGTTGGGGTTTCTTTTTATCTGTAGCCAAATTCCCATCCCCCAGTCATACCATTCTATGTTATGATTGGCTACCTGTTTGTTGGGTGGAGATTTAAGGTGACTGGTACCCATACAACTTAGCTCTTGCTGTATTAGCACTACTGGCTTTATTGCATCCTAGAAATTCCATTGCCATGGGCCCTTCCCTATCTATCTGTCTACATCAGGATCACATCTGACCTGCCATTACCTATGGCTGTGATTTTGAGCAAATGACCTCAGTTCATACTCTGGCGCCCAGTAATCTCTGCACTGTGTAAGGCACTGCAGAGGAAATGAAGGCTCGGAAAACCCTGGCCCTAGAGGAGCTTGAAAGCCACAGGGGAAGGAATTCTGAGGCCAACAGGGAGAATTTCTCACAAGCAAAGGGAATATAGTTGTCCTGTTACCTGAATCAGGTTAACCAGTGTAAGTCCAGGATACACGTGTCTGGCTGTGACTTCTCAGGAAAGTTAATCCAGTCTCTCAGACTCAGTTTGCTTCTGCAAACTAAGGCAATAATAAATCCCTCTTTCACAGACTCATTGTGAGGATGAACATAGATAAAGGATTGAACAGAGGAGGGAACAAATCTTGGATGGGACTGTGAAACAAGAAAAAGGATCTATCTTTAGACAGATTTTGAAAAATTCCTGGAAGATAGAAAGCAGATGGGCTCAGATTGCAGAAACATACGGACAAGAAGAGAATCAGCGCCACAACACAGACAACAGCAAACTATCATCGAAGTCATAGAAATTCCAGAAATATTTGCAGCTTAGACTCAACAAATGAACCAGGAAGGCACCCACCAGGTGAATTAATAAAACTAAGTGTTTCAAGCAGTTCACTAGGTCTCTCTCCCTCTTCATACCCACCAAGCAAAGAACACCAGTGATCTGAGATCCAGGATAAAATTCTGCAGATGGGACAGAAACATCCCAGAGAGGCAGAACAGAGCTGGGAGCAACCCCAGACATAAACCAAAGAAAGAAGAAAGGGAATACAAAGAATGGCTGGTTCCTGCATTTACCTCCATTGCAGGAAGAGCTTCGAGTGCAACTTTCTGAAGCAGGAGTCAAGTAGGTGAGTCAAAGAGAGAAAAGATTCTCGTGATTTCCACTCCCTTAGGGAGAGTCCATTTCTTAGACCATGAGCTGCTGCTTTATGGATTCCTGCCTCACTCCCAGCCCCCTAAGGAGAGTTTACATTCTCCTAAAAAGAGGAAAAAAAAGTTTCCAATTCAAATGCAAACAATACTTTTGAATGTCCAAATATTTAAGGAAAACAAATACCATTAAAAAGAAGAACCAATGCCAACAAATAACACAGCCAGTGTTTATGGGAGGAGAGAAACCACTTTTTGTATACAGTGAATTAACAACAAGTGGTACAAAAAGGATTAATTAGGATAGCCTGTCACCAACTACTTTTAAAATTTGAGTAGCTATGTTGACCTTAGAACGGGCACTGTAAAGTGTGAATTCCTGAACCAGAGAGCATAGAAGAGAACTGTCCTCCCTCCACCACGTTTTCAGATGGAAAGGGATCACAGATAATTCAAGGAAGAAAACTAAGGTTTCCAGGAAGTAAAAGGCCAAGTTCCTTCTAAAGGAACAATATGTAGGCTGGCATTATATTTCTTGGATAGTCCTGACAGTTCAGAACCCAGGGTATCCTATCCCTTAATTCCTAAGCCGTAAATACTTTTGAAATTTTAGTTCTACCCAAGGCCATGTTATATGCAGCCCACCTCTGATTCCCCGGAAGCTGTTGTCGACATTTCTCTGTAGGTTACAAATCAAGGAATGAGTCTTGTCTTCCTTCCGCCCCACGATCTTCTCTTCAGGGTGATGGCGACTCTGACACTCAGTTTGAGGTTGGGGAAGTAAAGTCCCTGAAGCCCATTTTCCTGTTCTGACACTTGGTGATGGGAGCTCATCAGCTGGTGTCCTTTAGGGCACAATTCCATATGGGCGTTCTACATCCTGCCAGAGAGAGCCTCCCTCAGGAGGAAGCTTCCCCACACAGACCCTGGTACCAACTTTTCTGACATTACGCTACACTATCCTCTATCCTCTTTCTGGCTTCCGGTGATGACCTCACAAACCAGTGACTCTCCAGCACTTAGCTCAGGGTTCTCTTTGGGAGAAACCCAAATGTGCATACATGGGATTTAGCTCTATTTAACTGCACGAGTGACCTAAAGATATGTTTAGACATGAAGGTTTCCCCACTCATGTTCGAAGCTCACCTTCTCTCTCACAGCCACTCTGGATGCCATTGTGGAGAAGAGAAGGGAAGAAAGGTTAAAACAGATCATGTATTCCCTAAGCACAGTCACCCAAGAAAATGAGTAAGAAGGAGAACTTGGGCAGAGATTGCTCCTAGGGAGTACCAACAGACTTTCAATTACAGCAAGACTTCCTGTAAGAATATCCCTGTCTTGAGATTTTTCACTCTCTGCCATGCACTAAATGCTGGCAGCGACTCCCAGCCATTGTGACAACCTGAATCCATGCCCTCCCCATTTTCAAACTCCTCCCCCCCAGAGAGAACAATTTTAATCATTACTCAAATTATGTACTTACACTAATAAAACAATTGCTTATTTGAATGATTCTAATGATTATTGCTAGTTTGTTCAATTGCTTAAATGATCAAAGTCATTCAAATTATTAAAATGGCAATGACATAAATAATAATTTGAAAATAGTATGTAGGGGAACTGAGGACTGAAGACTACACCCTTTCCAGAGCTCAGGGATATCAGCTGTATGTTTTTTCAGTGCCACCTCCACTGTGTGCGCCGCACAGGCAGTGGGAAGGTGGAGACTTCAGGAGCAGGAGGGGCCAGATGGGGAGCCATGGCTGAGAGTAGACTCTGCAGCCTTGATTTACAAGGGGATGTGTATAATGTGAAAGTGTGTGTGTGTGTGTGTGTGTGTGTGTGAGAGAGAGAGAGAGAGAGAGAGAGAGAGAGATGCTACGCATAGTAGTAGCCTTCCCTATTCCCAAAGAATCAGGGAAAGAGGAGGCATGGGCCCTCATTTTAAGAGGCAGGTGTTTAAAGCTAGTTCATTCCCTTTGTCTTGCAGATTGTCATACACATTTATCCATGCATTCTTTCAACAGACAATTTTGTTCTTACTTTGGGCAATTATATAAATTATCATGGCACTGTATTCCTGGCAGTGCAGGCAGTTGAGTTGTTTGCAGTAAGAAATTATTGCTGATAACCAAAAGCTCTGTGATGGTTTTTTTTTTTTAGTACAGAGCACATATCTTTTTTTTTTTTTTAAGTATCAAAATGCTTTACTTACACAGGTTCTGGCATACAAATCAGTGATAGGAAAACCCTGAACTTAGGATTCCCGGCTGGGCCCCAACCACATGTAGGCCAAGATGGCTGCCTCCACATATTATGGTCCTACAGAGAGGAGACAGCAGAGAGGCAAGAAGGGGGAGCACCAACAAAAAGAACAGAAAGAAAGCAGGCTACAGTTTTCTGTACCCCTGCAACACAGACCGCCCACTCCAACGGAGAGCAGTTAGGGTCAAATCCTTTCAGGTAATTTCTCCCAGGACCTCTGTGATGAATTTGAAACATGGTAAAAGTACTTTGTTCCACCCTCTACTTCCACCTCCACCCCCCCCCCCACCCCATCCCCAGGCTGACTGCTTTAACTTATGGAGTATGGAGGCAAAGATGCTCTTCACTTTTGGAATTTTCTCAGAGAAGTCCAATTATCTCCCTTGTCTCCTGAAATCTTGAATCACCACTCTTTACCCCTTACATTTTAGCTGTATGGCTGAAAAGTACTGTAAATCACTACTGGCCCTTTCATGTGTATGGTGACCATGTTGGTGTCTCACTTGAATCCCCATCAAGGGAAGCTATGAAGGAGTGACAAGCTTGAGATCCGAGGCCTGTGAGTGCAGAGTTAGCCGAGTGGAGAGTGGGTTTCCTTTCCAAGAAACAGTGACTGCACTAAATCAGAGACTTCCAAAGGGTGCTCTGTCTGCCATAGGAAGCATATATGAGGCCACAAACAAAGGCATAAAAAAATGGGGGGTTGGTTCTCTCACTGTCACTTTCAGTGACTGCTTATGAATTTTGTGGCCCAGTACTTGGAACCATGAGCACTGAAGGATTGGAATCTTTATCCCCAGAGGAGATGCGCTCTTATCAGGGACAGAAAAAAGATCCCATTAAAATACAGGCTATGAGAAGGGAAAGGACAGACATAGAATGACTGCTTTCATTTGTGGGATATAATATAATATTACATATATGTATATATTACATATATGTAATATTATATTTTTTTCAATCTGGCCCAGGTATGCTGAACCAGAGACTCTCAGACATGGGGCAGAGCTGCTACTTGCTCTCCCTGTGCCCAGCCGCTCATGAGGCCCTCGGGAGGCATGGCAGGTTCTAGCCCTGGCTGCCACCCCAGCAGAGCCCTCATAACAAGCCAGACGATCCCCCTACTCCATGGGGGCCGCCATTTTCCACATCCAGACTTACCTCTATCACAACTCCACCAAGCAGACCAGACTATCACAGCCCAGATCATCGACACCCACCCTGCAGCAGTTTTTTTTTAATCCGGCCCAGGTATGCTGAACCAGAGACTCTCAGACATGGGGCAGAGCTGCTACTTGCTCTCCCTGTGCCCAGACACTCATGAGGCCCTCGGGAGGCATGGCGGGTTCTAGCCCTGGCCTGTCACCCCAGCAGAGCCTCACAACAAGCCAGACGACCCCCCTACTCAATGGGGGCGCCATTTTCCACATCCCAACTTCCCTCTAGTCACAACTCCACCCAGCAGACCAGACTATCACAACCTGGCTCCAGGGCGGCTGCTAGCGGCCGCGGCGGTTCATCAATAAATGCTTTATTTAGAGGTGACTACAAGAGTATGCCACCCGCATGGCAAGCCTGGCAAGCTGCTCATGTCGTATTTGATATGCCAAATACCAGTCACATTTATATTAGGTCATTCCCATGAACTAATATAATGGTTTTAGTCTCTTTATGTTCCTGGAGCAAGCGGATGCCTTTGGGTTCTACTCAGCATGAGACAGGACATATGGAGATATTATTGGTGCCCGCTCTAGCAAATAGATGATGACCGGGAAGATAGTGATAGTGATAGTGATGTATATACATCTATTATGTATATATAGTATATATTATATATGTATATGTATATATGTACATATATATGTGAATATATATACTATACACACATATATGTATGTATATTATATATCACAGGACTAAATTCCAAGGCTATGCAAAACAGGGTCACGAGGGTCTATCAGTCTATCAAGTGTTGGAATCTACCACAAGTGTGTGAGGGGGGAAGAATTTAGATAAGACAGAGAAGTGATCAGTCTGCCAATAATAGTTGGAAATGGTAATGCTAAACTAGAGCTGAGTATTGAAAGCAGATAAAGGGATATGCATGATATTCCCTCAGTGTATTTATTGCAAACCATAATGTGCAAAAGAAGAGACAAAGAGTGAGAGAGAAAAGAAGTGCCTGCAGTAGAGGCTGGCGGGTAAAGGGACGGGGGCCAGGGACACTGGGGACATTGGTGTTGGTAAATGCACTCGAGGGTTGGGTGCTGGAACACTGTATGACTGAAACCCAATCATGAGCAGGTCTGTAATCGCTCTATCTCACAGTGATACAATAAAATAAAAAAAAACTGAAAAAATATAGGCTATGCTGTACCCAGAGTGTTCTTATTCCTTGTACCCTAAGACCACCAGGCAGGAAAAGAAGTTTTGGGAGGTTTCTAGCTCTGATCACTGGGAGGGTCACATTTACATGAAAGGGCTTGGAGAACACAAGTGACCCACTTAGGTGCCTTCCGACCCTCCCATTATAACTGAACAGTCACAG
Source organism: Cryptotis parvus (assembly GCA_021461705.1). NCBI lineage: Eukaryota > Metazoa > Chordata > Mammalia > Eulipotyphla > Soricidae > Cryptotis > Cryptotis parvus. The sequence continues at coordinate 31,300 of JAJIBD010028045.1, forward strand.
GAAGCAACTCCAGATTGAAAAGGGAGTTCAGGCCCTTCCAGGATGAAAGTTTGAGCTGTACCACTGTGTAAGTCACCAAGGCTAATAAGGCAATAGTTGAGGGTGAGCAGAGTTTATATTTTAATGGTTTTTATTGCGATACTAGGATCTACAACACTGTCGATTATACTTTGAGGCATCATCCCTCCAACACCACACCACTGCCAGAGTGCCTTCAAGGTGGGAGACTTTAGAACGCTCAGTGCAGAAGCGTAAAATGAGCCCTAATTATGGTCCTGAATCAGTAGCAGGGTAGAAGTCTGTGGTTCATCCCATTAACATCCCCCTTTTCATGAAGGATCTAAAGGGATACACTGTGGTACTGTTAGTCAATAGTTCCCCACCCCCCCTTTTTTTTCTTTTGCAGTATAATAGCCAAGACATGGAAACAACCCAAATGCCCAACTACAGATGAATAGTAATAGAAACCAGTTCAGATTTTCTTTACACTTTCTTTTTGCTTTGAGGCCACGCCTTGTAGTGCTTAGGAATTACTATTGCTCTGCGAGCAGTCATCACAGAATTTAGGGCTCGGGGCCGACCCTATGAGGTTCTGGATATCAAACCAGGTTGGCCATGTGCGAAAGCCCCGTGGCCACTGTCTTATCTACCTGGCGCCAGTTCAGCTTTTCTTGATGATTTAGTGAAGTTATGAACATTAAAGAGGCAAACTTAAAGACAGCTCCCTGGGATGGACACGCATTTCACTTCATCAGAAGATTCCGATGTTACTAATATCTATTTATTTTAGGTTTGAGGACCATACCTGTTGATGCTCTCTCTTCAATCAGGAATTATCATGGTGGTACTGAGAGCAACATATGGGATGCTGGGGATCTAACTCGTGTTGGTCACATGCAAGGCAAGCACCTCTCTGGCCTCATGTTACTAATATCTTAAATTTCCTTCAGTGCAGCCTGTAAGACTTTCTTTTAGAGGATTGGGAATCTGTTGGTATTCTTTCTGCAATTGTAAGGTCCTATTGGAAAAGGTCTTTGGATGGGCATTTGGGAGCATGTTACAATGAAGCACTTTGGATTAAGAAACAGTAAAGTGGAGCATTTAGCCATGATGAGAGAGACAGTGACAGAGAAAAGAGAGGAGAAAATCTGAGTTTGATGGTATACAGAGAGCACTTCCTTTCGTTATTGTGTAATACTTGTTCTTTTTCCATCATTTTTTAAAACTTTCATTTTATATCTTATGTTTTGTGTACCACTTGAAAAGCACAGAGCTCATTAAAATGATCCACTTTGGTAATTTTTATCCTTTACTGATAATTTAATCTGATTACATTTTGTAGTTATTGCTGATTTATTTGAATTTATTTTTACATTCACTCCTATGACTTTTTTTTTCTTAGAATGATCTTTCTCCTTTATTTTTCTTATTTATTGCTGATGAGTATTTTCATTCCCTACCCCACCAAATTTAATTCAGTTTATTTAATTCTTCTAGTGGTTTCTTTTAAATATGTAACATACGCTTGTGATTTAACAAAGCATTATGATTAATCAGGCTTGCTACCACCTTCCTTAATATCAATCATAGATCATAGATCATATACTGTTTGGCCTGATGATCTCCTCTCATCACACATATTGTTCAGAATTATGGTTCAACCATGTTTTTTAAAGCCCTCCTATCATTATTGTTGTTGTTTCATACCGTTGATGATAGTTTTGATTCATAGCCATGATTACCAATTCCTTTGCTGACTATTCTTTCTTCCATCCATTCCTTCTGGGTTCAATTTCCTACTTTGTGAAGTTATGCCCTTTAGAATTACCTTCAGTGAGAGACTGTGAGTGTCAAACTCTCTAATTCATTCTTATTTATTTCATCCTCGTTCGTGAGAGGAAAGTCAGCGGAAAGAAAGAAAAATAAAAGCAGCTCCTGACATCTGGAACTGATGTAATTTGACAGTTGAGACCTCCAGTATTATCACACTCATCCGATGCTTACAGCCAAGCCACACTGTTCCCTGGTTGGGATAAACAGTCTCCTAGAAACTCCATTTAGATGATGCCACTGTTCACTTAGCAAATGGCAGAATATCCCCTTCTCTTGATAAACAGTAAAGGCAAGTTCTTAGCTTGTATTTACTCTAGTCTTGCCTCCTAATAGGTAAGAATCAAAGTAACTAATCACAGAATTTTCCTGTTTTCTGATAATCTCATTCTGATGGGTCCTCTAATTCCTTAGATTCTCCCTCTAATTATCCACTAATGTCCACATCCGGAAATATTTATAATTTCCTGTGATTGAGACATACCATGTTTCCTCCAGTTGTCTGCTCTCTCTCATGTGTTGAAGAATGATTCTGTTGTGAGTCAGACTTCGCCCATAAGTGAAAACAAGACCTTTATTTGATGTATTTAGGAAATACCACTTGGCAAGGCCGTGGAGGTGCTCTAGTATGAGGAAAAAGAAACACAAGATTTAGCGTGGCAGTAAAGTCTTTCAATGGTAAACTAATGAATTTTTTTATTATACCACCGCGAGATATACAATTACAATTATGTTCATAATTGGGTTTCAGTCATACAGTGTTCCAGCACCCATCCCTCCACCAGTGCTCCATTCCCACCACCAATGTCCCTACATTCCCTCCCACCACCCCCAGCTTGCCTCTATAGCAGGTTCTTTTCCTTTCCTTCTCTCTTTCTTCTCTCTCTCCCCCTCTCTCTTTCTCTCTCTCTCACCCCGGTGAAATTTTTTGAAAATGGAAAGAAAGGGTGAAGGCATAATGCAAAGGGCTGAGCATGTGCTTTGCACGCTGAAGCCTGAATTGCATTCCAGCATTGCATGGTGCCTTAGCACTACCTGGAGCTACACACAAGCACCAAGCCAAGAGCAGTCACAAGCACTGCTGGGTATGGGTCCAAAACCAAAAGCAAAAAAGGAAAGAAAAATGTGGAAAAACAGAAGAATGTTGGCATGTGAGTGCAGATCAAAGTTTTCCTTCTTTTAAACTGAAATGTGATGGTCCATATAAGTCGTGGAAAATCTTGGCACCAGCTTCCCAGTCTCTTGGATTATAGGTTCAGGATGCCGGTTTGCTGAGGGTGGCATATTGGTGCATTCAGATGTGTTAAACAAGGGTAAGCGAGCTTCTACTTTCCTCTGACTCTCACTTTTAATTTTATAATTTCTCAGTTATCTTCACACACTGCAACAAGCAATAAACTCAAATTATTCAACTTTGGGTATGTTTATTGTGGTCTCTGGCTGAAGAAAACTGACAAGATTGAATAGATTCCAAAACTTTAGATTCACACTCATTTCCTGTAGAGCTGAGAATACTTTTCTTTTGGCCCTGACTTCTCTTCTTGTTGCTGCTATTGGGTATTTATGATCGTTTCTGTGATAAACTAACTTTTCTCTATAGTTGTCTTAGGAATTTTTTTCTCTTTTGTTCTACATTTCCCCTTTTGTGTGTGTGTGTGTGTGTGTGTGTGTGTGTGTGTGTGTGTGATATTAATTTTTATGTTATAAAGTAAATTATGTTTACCAAATCAGAAATTATAAGTTTTCATCAGATTTAAAGTTATCTCATTGAATATGTTTTTCCCTCTTCTTCTTTAAAAGATGATGAAGTATTTTCCTTAGAGATATAAAGGCCTTCTACTCTAGTGCTGCTTTCCACTTCTCTTAATTTCTAGTTGTTACACATCTGTGTGAGTTTTTGAGTGGTTTGTTTATATCTTTAGATTTATCCTTTAATTCACATTTTCTCTAATTTGTTGTTTAACGTATCTTTACAACACGGGTGCCCTTGGGTTATACTTGCTTTTGCAACAGGATGTATGGATATGTTACTGTCACCACTGAAAGCAAATCGATGAACGGGAAGACAAGTGATACAAGTAAACCTATCTTTAATTTTATAGATTAAATGATATTTTTGAACACCCTGTTTGGCTAGGGGCTAACCCTAGCCAGGATAGGGGCTAACCCTAGCCAAACAGGGTGTTCAAACCCTATACATCAAGATCCTTGGTGAGCTGTAGTATGGATTCACCACCAGGATCTCACCATTCTATAAAGAAGTGATCATCGATGTCAAAAGAGGGGTTTGGCAGGGAGATACCATTTCACCAAAACTCTTCAGTGCCACCTTTGAGAACATCATGTGACAATTAGAATGGGAAGGAATGGGAAGATAGACGGTCGGCAACTACACCACCTCCACTTCACTGATGACATCGTTCTAATAACACCAAACATTAGCCAAGCGGCACAAATGCTGGCTGACTTTGACCAAGAATGTGGAAAGATAGGTCTACAGCTGAATCTCAACAAAACTATGTTCATGAAAAATGAACTAGTTCCGGAGGAACTAACATCTCAATGGAACAAACATCACTCTCAATGGAACAAACGTCTCTGAATGCAGCAGTTATGTGTACCTAGGTTGAGAAGCCAACATGATAAATGACCTAAAACCTGAGCTGCGCAGGAGGAAGAGAGCGGCTTGGACTGCCTTCAAAAACATCGAAGAAATAGCCAAAAGAACAAAGAATCTCCAGCTCCGGGCACATCTCTTTGACTCCACCATTCTCCCTGCATTAACCTACACCTCAGAGACCTGGGCCCTACAAAAGCAGGATGAGAATGCTATTCGGTCTCCCAGAGAGGAATCGAAAGAGCTATACTTGGAATATCACGCCTCACTCAAGTGAGAGAAGGAATCCAGAGCTCCGACCTCCGTCACTGTTCCAGAGTCAGGGACGCTGTGTCGTTTGCCAAGGCATTGAAAATCAGATGGGCTGGACATGTAATGTGATTTGGAGACGACTGCTGGACTAGAGCTGTTACCGACTGGATCCCACGGAACGTCAAAAGATCACGTGGTCGCCCACCTACAAGAAGGTCAGACTTATTTGTCAAGACCCTGAACGAGCAGTTTGAGGCTCTTCATATTCCTGAAGCAACCAGATGTCATTGGGCTACATTGGCACGTGATAGCGTCCAATGGAAATGTTACTGGCGCCCGCTCGAGCAAATCGATGAATAACGGGATGTCAAGTGATCAAGTGAAATGATACTTTTACTTCCAAAAGTTCCTTTGAATTAAAAAAAATAAGGGTTTTTTTTTTTGGTATTTCTGATTGTAATATCTTTGCTCTCATCTATTTAATTTATTTGGAGATTTTTACTCTTTTCCCTCTCATAAGTCTAGCTAAAGGTTTGTTAATCACTTTTTAGTGGCATGGGGGCATGTGTGGCACTGCTCAGAGGTTACTCATGACTCTGCTTTCAGGAGCTACTCCTGGAGATGCTCAAGTGACCATATTGCATCTTGGGGATCAAACCTGGGTTAGCCATGCAAGGCAAAGATTTTACCTCTGTACTAGCTTTCCAGCCTGGGATATGTCAATCTAATTTATTCTTTCAAAAATCAGTTTAATTTTCCTCTCCTGTTCTAATTTTTTTTTCTGATTACTTTGAAATTCACTTCTTATTCTCTATTCAGTTCCTCAAACTGTGAGCTTTTGTAATTTATTTGAATATTTTTCTGTTTGTTGATGTAAAACTTAGTTGCTGTAAACTTCCCATTTAGTACTACTTTTGCTGTATACCACAAATTTTGATAATTTGTCTTTATTTTATGCACTTGTAGAGTTTTAGTTGGGAAATCTGATATGAATCTTACGTTGTTTCTCTTGAATGAGTATTTTTGCTTGTCTTCTGCTTTAAGAAGTCTACCTCTCCTGCTGGTCTGCCATTTTGATATAGTGTGTCTTGGGGTTGTTTTGTATGACCAGCACCCTCTGGGCCTCCTGAACTGGTAGTCAGTCTTCCTCTGTAGGTAAAGTTTTCAGTTATCATTTTTTCATTCCTGAACAAGCCATTTTCCCCCTTTCCCTCTTTACTCTTCTGGAATATGACTCTGAGTTCCTCCTGATATTGTCACTATGTCTCTTAAGGTATCCTAGTTTTCATCATTCTCTTATTCTCTTCGTTATTGATGGTGTTATATGTGTCTTTGAGGCCACTGATTCAATTTTTTGTCTTCTTTCACTGTTTGAATAAGTTTCATTATATTTCCATCAGAGTTTTTTGAGTTCACTGACTCACACTTCAAGTTATTATTATTCTTATTCGTATTATTTTATTTAATCATGTGGGATACACAGTTACAAAGTTGTTCATGATTGGATTTGTAATATTCCAACATCTGTCCCTTCACCAGTGTATGTTTCCCTACCACCAATGTTCCCAGTTTCCCTCCTTGCTCCACCCCTGAAAATTATTATTATTTTAAATTATTTAGCATTGAGAATTTTGTTCTAAAATTTTATTTGGGGACTTTAGACAGATTTGGCATATTTAACAATCTTTCTGAACGTTTGTCATCATCCACTGTTCTAAAGTTCCTGATGTTGTGTAGGAGATGAAATGGAGTTTTCATTGATCCTAAATAACCATCTGGTGCTCTTGTTTGCAGTATCGGGCTAGCACTTGTGACTATACTGATTTCTGCCAGCCACAGATGTTCTTTTACCAGCTTTGAAGGACCTGGATGACTGCATTCAGTGAAACTAGGTTTGAATATGACTATTGGTAGATGTGAAGCAAGTTTTTTTTAACCTTGGGGGCTTAGGTTTTAGATGAGTATTGCACCAACATGCCTACCACACTATGTTGAAAAGGCCTGCTTGCATCTAGGGACTCTCTAGTGTCCTTCCAGCTGCTATAATATTAATATTCTATTGGGGCCCCTCCCAATAGAATATAATAATATTCAACAGATAGTGGATTTTGGCGAGGTCTTGACCATATTCAGGGCCTAAGGCTGTTCCCCTTGACTGATGGACAAAGGAACAAGACCACAGGCTCTTGAAAGTCTGAAGCTCTCTCTTTCTCATTTCTCCTCCTCACTCCACATCACTCCACACATCCCAAGTCAAGTCTGCTAGTTATATACTTTACAAAAGGTTGGGGGAAAGGAATCACAAGAGGTAATGGACTTTAATTCTGAAACAATGAAGTGTAAAAAGCTCCTCCTTCTAGGGGTAAAATACCAGGGACCCCCCACCCCCTCAGAGATGGATCCTGCTTGGGCTATAGGATTGCCCAGGACAAACATGAAATCCTAGTGTGTTGTTTCTTCTTTGCTGAGCTGGTAAAACTCATCTTAACAATATTTCTAGTCACTTTGTATAAACACAGTAAGAGATACAGACATTTATCTACACCTGGTATTAAACTTATAGTGTGGTTATTCCTGGGGACATCTCACTACATATTCCAGACTACAGTTCTCTGGCCAGGTTGTTTATTTCTTTAACCCCAACAGGGTCCTTTGTCAGTTGTTTTTCTTTGGGTCACAACAAAGTTTGTTCTATGACTGTACTCTTAGCTTATTATATTGCTCAGGACATTTAGTCTGCTCCCTTTCATCTGTCAAGATGTCAAGTGTAGCTTACTCACTGCTTGCCCTGGGTCCATCTAGTCATGCAATGGACCTCCTTTTGGGGTGTAAGAAACTAGAATCAATCTAAGGGCAATTGAAGTTTTAAGTTAGGAAATATGATGCATGCCCAGGACTAATTATTTCAGAATTAATTAGCTCCTGAATCACAAAAGCATGGCCTTAACTCTCTTCCTGTGTCTATACAAAAGGCCTCTGCTCTAGCATAAGAATATGCAAAGGGCATACAGGAAAGAGAAAAACAACATTTCACTTACAATACAAAACCCAGGGCTAGCAAGTAGGAGACAGAGAGCTGTGAACAAAGGGTAACACAGCAATACATATGCCTGGTTTTGCTTTTTTTTTTTTTTTTTTTTGGCTGGAGGAAGGAGAAAGAGTTTGTCTTAGCTGGTAATAGTCTGACTCTATTCCTGGTTCTGTGCTAAGGAGTGCCCCTACTTGTGCTCATGGGACCATATGTAGTGTTGGGGGTTGAACCAGGGTCAGAGGGATGAGAGGCAGTTACCTTAAGCCCAGTAATATCTCTCTTGGGTCATGCCTGCAATTTGCTTATTTTTAGGGGTGCATATGGGTGATACCTGGTTGTGCTCAGGACTCATTCATGGTCCTGTGCAGAGGAATAATAACTCCTGGCAGGGCTTTGGGGACCATGTGCTACGATAGGGAACAAACCCAGGTCAGCTGCACAAGCCTGTTTTTATCTGCAGTTCTGGGCAATCTGTGTACCACCAATCACCCACCTGCCCTAGGTCACTTGGATGAACTCGCACCTCCCTTTTCCAGTCCTATTGTTCTGTGAACCACCCACAGACACTCAGGTGTTTAGCCATGTTGAGGCATGAGGTGGTCTATTTCACAGTTTTAGGCAACCTATGAGCCACAAACTGTTCATTGCAGTATACCTGCACTCAAGTGAATGCAGAGTGACCTGAGAACCACCCACCAGTTGGCACTGGGATTCACAATGGAATTGAAGTACCCAGCCACCCTCAGTTCTGGGTGGCCTGTGAGCTTCAAGCAATATGTTCATCACAGGGAGGCAGCACTATGGTGCACACCTGCCTGTTTTTTCCGTTTAAGGCTGCCAGGGCCCATCCTATGATCTACTCTGCCCTAGAGAAGCTGTGTTTTATAGGCCCCTGGCTGAGCAAACAGTTAGAGTCCCTGTGAATTATTTGACACCTTGTGCTTCTCTAACAGGCAGGAGGGGTGGCAGCTGCTGACCCTGGCTTTTCTGCTTTCAGGCTGTACAGTATCAGTTTCTATTCCAAGTAGGCTCTGAGTTCCCCACCAGCTTGCATACACAAGCACAAGCCTCAGGCCAGCACTGCAGTCCTGCTGGTCCCACCCAACACCAGTGCCTGGGGGTACTCTGGCCTGAGTTCTCTGTCTGTCTTCTGGAACTCCCTCTCCCTTGGATTGGTGGGGTGTAACTCCTCAATTATGCCTCGGTTTCTGTTCCATTCTTTTCTCTGTGGCAAAACCTCTGTTGCTGGCCTCTGGTCTCTGATTAGCCTTCTAGGTTAAACCTTAAAATACTCCTGTCCAGAGACCATATTTTATTCACAGGCCCAGGGAGTTTTTTCTTTTTTATTCCCTTTTCCCTTCATCTTTGCTTTTTCAATGCAGGGTCAGTTTTTACCGCCTGCTGACTCTCATGGAAGAAATCCCTCTACTATTTCTTTAAATTTATTTTCAGTAATGCTGATTCCTATATCTTTTAGTGTGTGTTCAAAAATACTCATTTCAGATGAATTCTTCCTTCATATTAAGTTTTGAAGGTTTATTTGGGAAATAAACCTATTTTCTCAAGGTTTATAATTCTAGGTTGGCCACTATTTATTTGCCCTTTTCCTGCCATAATTGTAAACCGTTGCGGTGTTCTGGTAACTTTTATTGTTTCTGTTATGAAATTATATACCCATTTTATTATTCCTTCTTTGAAGAAAATAAATATTTCTTTTCAGGCCATTCTCAGTTATTCTCTCCCTTTTTTCCCCCACCTCCTCCCTTTCTCTTTTAGCTTTACTATTTGCCATTATGTGAGTATGTGAACTTTTATTTATTTGGGATTCTGGGATTGAATCCAGGTCCTCCACATGCAAAAGCATGTACCTTACCAGTGAGTCGTATCTTTGGCCCTTCCTACTTACATTTCTTATATTGATGATTTATAGAACATTTAGAATCTCTAGTCTTGTTTTTCAAGTTGGAAGCAACCTATAAACATTTGTTTATTATTTTCTTTACTTACATCACTGTTCTACCCTCTCTTTCATTCCTCTCCATTTAGTTATTTTCTTTGCTTACATCACTGTCCTACCCTCTCTTTCATTCTGTCTCCACTTCCGTGCATGGAGGCATTCTCACTATCTCTCTAGTGTTCATTTCTGTCTTTCCAAGTCTATTTTTCCCTTCTGTACTTTTCCCCTTCTGTACAGCTTTTCTATTCAGATGAAATTTTTTGTTTCATTTCATCTCTTCAACCTTTAGTCTTATTTTCTACTGCTTTATCTATTCTAATTAATAATCCTCTCTTCAGCAGTGTTTCATTCTGTCTAATATACTTTTCATGGAGATGTTGCCCATTCTGATTTTAGGGGTAATTGCTGTTTGTCTTTTTCTTAGTTAAAGAAATTAGCCATTTATATTGAAGTGCTTGGATTTACACCAGGGTTAATTATACTTCTCATGCATACATTCTTTCAATAGCACACCCGTTACCAGAGTTTGCTTCCTACCATCAGTGTTTCAAAAGAACCCTTCCACTCGATTCCACTCCATGCATGTAGCTCTATAGATAATCATATGTTCTGTTCTTGACAATTTGTTATTCCCATCCTAGGTTTCTTTTTCTCCCTGGATAGGAGGGAAATCTTTTTGCTTTATTGTGGAGGTGGTGACACATACACACATATCAATGATTAGAGTTTCTGAGACTCCACAAAATTGGTCAATAATTTTTTTAAAAACTGTACTTATTTCTTTAATATTATTAATAATTCTGTGCTAATACATTGAAATTTTTTTAATAAATTTCACTGTATCACTGTTTTCCCATTCATCATTGATTTGCTTGAGCGGGCACCAGTAACATCTCCATATGTCCTGTCTCATGCAAGTAGAGCTCAAGGGCACCTGCTTGCTCCAGGAACATAAAGAGCCTAAAACCATTCCATCAAGTCATGGGAATGAGGTCTAAAATTGGAACAATGGATCAGCATACCTGGGCCGGATTTAAAAAGACTGCTGCAGGGTGGATCTCCGTGAGCCGGGCTGTGATAGGCTGGTCTGCTGACTGAAGTTCTGACGAGGGGGAAGTCCAGATGTAGAAAATGGAGGCCCTCAATGAGTGGGGGGTCATCTGGCTTGTTGCGAGGCTCTGCTGGGGTGGTGGGCAAGGGCTAGAACCCGCCATCCCTCCGGGGCGCCTCGTGAGCATCTGGGCACAGGGAGAGCCGGTAGCAGCTCTGCCCCATGTCTAGTGTCGGGATGCCACTTGGGTCCCAGACAGTGTCAGGACAGAAGTTCTCTTCTACCTCCATGAACGCAGGGGGAACAGATGAAATCTCACGAGCCCAGTGCAGTTCCACAAAGGCTTTTAATAGTACAAAATCTCTTCCACAGCAATCCAATATAATGAAAGAACTCTAGCTCTGGTCCGAACTTAAACCATACAACAGAGTCTGAGTCTCCCACCAAAGAGAGAGAGGATCTCACCCGAGAGGAGTCCTACCCAAAAGAAGGGGCAAAAGGCCAAAAGCTTAAAAAGCCAAAAAGCCTTTATATAATATTTATTATATAAATTTATAAATTTAGTTAAGAGAATTAAGAACATTTTAAAGAAAATCTAAATAGGCCTATAAAATTATACAATATTATTCTAAGAAAGGGAATATTTGCATCATGTTAGAAAGAATTATATAAATATTGCTTAAGATCTGCATTGATAAGTAAAACCACTTGTATCACTTGTCTTCCCGTTGAGCATCAGTTTTCTCGAGCGGCTGCCAGTAACATCTCCATACGCCCTGTCACATGCTAGTGTATCCCAAGAGCATCTGCTAGCTCCAGGAACATAAAGAGCCTCAAACCATTATATCAGGTCATGGGAATAAGGTCAATAATTGTTATTGGTATTTAGGATATCAAATATGACATGGGTAGCTACCTATGTCCATAAGTAAAATATTGTAGCAAAATTCTCTCACTTGTATCACTTGTCTTCCCATTGTTCATTGATTTGCTCTAGTGGGCACCAGTAACATCTCCATATGTCCTGTTGCGAGCTAGTGTAACCCAAAAGGCATCTGCTCGCTCCAGGAACACGAAGAGCCTCAAACCATTCCTTCAGACCATGGGAATGAGGTCTATAATTATTACTGGTTTTTGGCATATCAAATACAACATGGGTAGCTTGCCTGGCTCTTCCATGTGGGTAGTATACTCTCAGTAGTAGGCTCTCATCTCATGCATTTACTGATGAACCAGAACGAGGAGTGATTGGCTTTTCTCTTGGGTGGAGCTCTGAGGAGCTGTGGTGTCCGGATGTTAGAATGACTGACCTCATGGTGTGGGGGTTCCTCTGGCTTCTTGCTAGGTCCTACTGGGATGTCGGGCCAGGGCAAGAACCTGCCTATAACTGTATACAGTGTATACATGTGAAAGATCCTGGTAAGGACCTGGTCCTACTTCCATTATTGTCTAAGACTGTCGTGGTGGCTGTGGACGGATGCGCTAGCACAGCTATGGATCTGGAGTGTTTCTCTTCCAGGGTTGCAGACTGTGATGGCTGAGAGCTTGTAGCCATGCCTGCCGACATGGAGGTGGAGGAATTGGAGAAGGAGCCCAAATGCCCACTCCAAGTCAGCCAGCGTGGTCCCCCCGCATGTGTGAGTGAACCCTAGGAGCTATATTGAACTCATTCAGGGGCTGGCTGAGCCATTTACTGCCCTCCGAACTCCATGGGCTGCTTCCATGTGGGGGCAAGTGGCACAGCTGTGGGTCTGGAGTGTCACTCTTCCGGGTTGCAGGCTGTAGTGGAGTATTGAGTATATGTTGAGTATATATATTCAATATAAATGAAATGTTAATTCATTATTGAAAAAATATAAAACCTCTTAGAAATTTAGGCACAAACAAACCTTTTTTAATCTAGTAGAGGGAAACCTTAAGTGAATGTTATACTCAATGCCAAGTGCTGAAAAATTTCTTTTAAAGAAGTTATTTCAACACTTCATGGAAAACTGGTTTTAAGGCTATTCATTCCCTAAGCTATTGCTTGTCCCTGAAGTTCTGTATTTTTTTTAAAAATCTGAGCCATAATCTAGCTGGATGGAATTTTCTTGGTGAGGTCTTCATTTCACTAAATACAAAAAGTACTAAATCTATTCATTCTCTTTTGTTCTGTAGAGTCTTATTTGATAGATCTGCTGTGAATCATATGGACTTTCTTTTGTATGTAAGTTACTTTCTTGATCTTGCTGCTTTCAATATTCTGTCTTTGTCTTTGGCTTTTGTCATTTTGAGTGTAATATGTCTTGGAGTTTTTGGGGCTGGAGCAATAGTCCAGCTGGTAGGGCATTTGTATTGCACGGCCGGTCTGGGTCGGCCCTGGGTTCGATCCCCAGCATCCCATATGGTCCCCCCGAGTACTGCCAGAAGTAATTCCTGAGTGTAGTACTCTGACAAATGTATCACTTCACTTATATCACTTGTCTTCCCATTGTTCATAGATTTGCTCGAGCAGGCACCAGTAACATTTTCATATGTCCTGTTGCATGCTAGTGTAGCCCAAGGGCATCTGCTTGCTCCAGGAACACAAAGAGCCTCAAACCATTCGTTCAGGTCATGGGAATGAGGTCTATAATTATTACTGGTTTTGGCATATCAGATACAACTTGGGTAGCTTGCCAGAATCTGCAGTGCGGGTGGGATACTCTCGGTAGTAGGTAGGCTCTCAATTTGTGCATTTACTGTTGAAGTGTGTGGCTGCTTTGCAGACTTACACAATGGGGAGAGATCAGCTTCTCTCTTGGGTGGAACTCTGACGAGCTGGGTAGTCCAGATGTTGTAAATGGCTACCCCTCATGGTGCGGGGTTCCTGAGGCTCGATTGGGATGGCGGGCCAGGACTAGAACCCGCCTTCCCTCCTGGACGCCTCATGATCAGCTGAGCACAGGGAGAGCCGGTAGCAGCTCTGGCCTGTGTATCTATGTCTTTGGTTCAAGCATACCTGGACTTGAAATAGGATACTATTATTATCAATAGTAATTAATTTATATTAATTTTCATATTAAAATATTCATTGATTTAATTCAGTTTATTTTTGTTTTGGGGTCCACACTCAGTGATGCTCAGGACTGTACTCCTGGGTCTGTACTCAAAAATCACCCCTGGTGGGTTTGAGGGATATATGGGATGCAAGGGATAGAACCTGGTTGGCAAGGCAAACACCTTCTCTGCTATAGTATCTCTCCAGCCCCTGTATTACATTGTAATACTATTTTCAATATACTAAAAGCTTAGAGAAGAAAGTTACATATCTATATATATATTTATATTTATGTCTCCTCTAGGAATATATGTGTGTGTGTTTCAATTACATTTCACTGCACATTACAGTTGCATTTTAAAAATCAATTAGTGCTGAAAGACAGGACTTTCAACTTCTTTTTTCCCGCCATTTATATATATATAAATATATATCTTATCTTATATATATATATAGTTTATATATATATAGTTTAGCAATGTATTAGGTAGATAGTGGGATAGTGGCATTTGGGTAATTCTATAGTAACTGATTATCAATCTACTATTGATCTAGTACTTAGGAGAATGCATTGAATCATAAGTGTTGCTGAGACTATTTGGAGACTCTGACTTTCTGACAATGTTTATTTCTCCTCTAGGAAAGACTTAAAAATTAAAGAAATATTTACAGAGACTATTTATGTGCTATGTGTCTCTAGATGGTCCCTTGTCTTCACTCTTGATGAAGCCAGTCTGCAGTACAAGAGAAGAAAGCCAAAACATTCAGCATGCAAACAGAAGCAGAGTTCTGGCACTGTCTGAGCTCCTATTTACCACAATTACACAAGATGTATCTGTGATGATTTAAAAACAAGTTTGCAAATGATTTTGATATCCTTCCCACTGAAAGGTAGGGTATACGCCTCACCCCTTGAATCTGAATAGTCTTGGAATTTGCTTGTTAACAAGTAGAGTGCATCAGATGAGACAGTATGGTCCTCCAACAATAGAGCCTAAAAATGCTGCAACTTAAACCTTGGTCTAAGGTTTACATTAGACATAAACTCCATTATCATGAAATTGCCATACTTTGAGGAAGTTCAGACCATATGAGCAGGCCACTCTAGATAGTCTGGTTTACATTCCCAGCTGAGGTTCCAGGTGATAACAAACACCAATCAATAACTGGTACATGTGAGTGGACAAATAGCAGATAATCCTATGCTCTAACCATTGAGCAATCCTTATCCATTGACTTTTTCAATATAATTCCCCAGGGCTCATGGAGGCAGTTTTGTTTCCTTTGAACCATTTGTTCCCTTTGAGCCTGACCACATTCCTGACCCACAGAATCCAGTAGCACGAGAAAATGGTTGCTTTAATTTACCACATTTGGGAATAATATGTTACACAACAGTCTTATATTCAATAACATAATTAATCTCCCTTTTGACCAATCTAGTTTAAATTATATTTTCATCTTTTCTAATCAATAAGACCTGACTGATACAATAAAGGAATGAAGATTACATTATTGTGAAAATTACCTTGGCCTCCTTTCATTTGTTTTAAGAAAACATATATAGTTAGGAACTTAGATATTAGTAGCAAAATACCTTCTATTTATTTGATAACTGAAAGCATCATTGACGTGGTGATTGTCAGTTTTAAATTGTGTGACTGACTAACAGTATTAGATACAGAACCAGTGAAGAGGCTCTGAACTCCCTTTAAGACTCTCTTCAAACTATTTCCTTGCTCAGCCCTTAGGCAAGCTCAGCCAGCCCTTCTCTCTGCTTCTTCAACTCTCTATCCTGCCAGGCTCTCTGCTCCTCCAACTCACTCCTGCCTGCCAGGCTGAGAACCCAGTCTCAACTGACTCCTCAACTGCTTTTCCAACTCTTATGTGTCCTCATAATTTGGATATTGACCATCTCTTTAAGAGTTAAAGGTCAGATCTTTAACTCTTAAAGGGACTCCAACAGTGATAAAGGTTGAGAGAAAAGTCTGGGAGGAGAGGTGAAAAGCAGACAAATCATATGGACTTATAAGTGGTGCTGTATATATTTTTTATCTAAGCACAACCTTTGCCTCCTTTTGTTGTTCTGATTACTTTTTTAAAGCTATTTCATACATGAAGTGCCTATTTCTCAGAGGTTTCCAACACATTCTTTTATATCTTGTCATTCTTTGTCAAGAAGAAGCAGAAGATAAGGAAAAGATGATGCTCTATTTTTACCAACTCTGGACCTTGTCTCCAACTCACTGATGATTTCTTCCAAACAGCAGTTCCAAAAGGGGAGCATTCACGAGTCACTCAAGCACCTTGGATCTACCCGTAACCAAGAGCTATTTGCATTGAATACCCAGGAAGACAAATGTGATTGATAGTAAGAGCAGCTGTAGTATTTCCCATAGCTGAGTCCTTTGTGATGTTTTCTTTTCTGATCTCAATAAAGGATTTTTTTCAATCTCGCACTCCCCTGCCCACACACACACCACCAGCCTTTAAACGTGATAGCATGGCAGTTGGTGTCCAGCCTTTGGTGGGTACAGAGCTGCCCTGTGTACAGGCAGGGTCTTTAGCATGGGTTTTTCTATCCAAATCACAATCCACTGTGACACTGTCCTTGCAGATTATTCTTTTCCATACCTGCACCTTTAATAATTATGTCCATGGTTGCTATCATCCATCTTGTGGTTACTTGCTTCTCTTCCATTTTATCTATTTACTTGACAGTTTTTCATTTCTGAAACTTCTGCATTCTGTACCTCTAGTTTAGAACATGATCTCATTGGTAAAAAGGAATGAGTATTGAAAAATGCATCCTTTTCTTACCTGGAGATTTAGACTTGTAGAATTCTCAAACTTGGGACTAGGAAGACTAATCACATCTTGGCATGGGGTCCCAATTCCACAGAGATGTGAGTCTTAATGATAACACTGGGAACATATCAGAGAGCTGCATCTTCATTTCAAGCTCTCAGGTACCCCAAAGTGGGTTGGGACCAAGTTCGCACACCTTGGGGCACAAGAGATGAAGTCTCTTGTCTAGCTGAGAGCAAGCTTGTAGATGTATTTTTTTAAAGTTATTTTCTAAAAGTTTTTATAGCTATTTTAAAGCTATTAAAGTTAAAGGCGGGAACCAATGACAAAGCTGAGACTGGAATCAGGTCATACAGGACAGAGAGAATTCAGGATCTCATGGAGTTGACTTGCACGACTCTGAAGTTTTTCCTGAGAGTAAAGAATTTCATCTGTCAGTAGAGTTCTTGCATTCTTCTCAAAAAAGGCTGCGTGTGTCTACCACAGGGGAGGGAATAAGCAGGGTGAAGAGAGAGAACCATAGTTACATTTCACCTGCTACATGTGCAGAAACCCCTCTGGAAAGAGGATGCAGCAACCGATGAACCCAACGCACAGCAGAGGACGAAAAGGGACAAGCAGCTTGTGATAAGTTGGTAGCCTGACAAATCTGATTAAAATTGTTTCTGACAGTGGACAGATCTAAACATCTTAAACTTTTTTTAATTATTACTTTGGTTTTTGGGCCACGCTTGGCAGTGCTCAGGGAATACTCCGAGATCTTCTCTCAGGGATCACTTTTAGAGGGGCTCAGGAGACTTATGTGGTGATGAGGATAGAAATTGGATCTATTGTGTAGCAAAAAAAAAGGAGTCTGTTGTGTGCCTAACTCGCTGAACTATCATTCTGGCTGTTTCATTTTATTTAAAAGATTTTTTGGGTTATCATAGTTAACCCAAAATGTCTAATGTTTAATATAACATTAAAGACAGTAATTTATAATTGCAGAGAACAACACCAGGTCCCTCCATCATTGTGTTGTGGTTTCTTCACTTTCCCTCATCCCCTCAGTTCCAGTTTCTATTAATCCTGACTCGGGATTTGTTTCCATTGCAGATTGTCTAATCCCTTTATACTTCATATATGAGTGAAATGATCTGATATTTGTTTTTATTTTCTGACTCACTTCACTTAGCATAACGTCCTCCAATTCCATCTAGGTTACAGCAAACTGCACAATTTCATCTTTTCTGATAACTGAATAGTATTCCATTGTGTCTGTATACCATAATTTATTTATCCACATGTCTGTTGTTGGATACTTTGGCTGGTTTCATATTTTGGCTATTATAAATAGTGCTGATGAACATAGATTGCATGTGTCTTTTCAGATAGATATTTAAATAGGAATTTGGAGAGGTTGAGAAGTTCTTAACATAAATGTTTTTGAAAATGATAATAAACAGTAAGCTAAAACTCTTCATTCAGAGAGAAAGCAAAGATGATTAATGTTTATACATCAGTTAACCAATATTTTAAGTTAATCTGTACTTATTCTCTATCTGATCATCAAATTGAGTTCCTAAGTAAGTTTATTTACTAAAAGAGGCATAGTCTAATTTAAAAAAATATATCATATTGAAAGGTTTATTCAACAGACCTGAGGCTGGTTGACTTGTAACTGGTAACCTTGAAAAACATATTTAGAATGTCAGGGCATTTACCGTAAAGCATTGAATTTTTTTCCCTCTAGAGTTGTAATTTATGATTGCTATAGGAAGTTGATTATATTTGCCAACATTGTGATAATTAACCTGTGACCATGACCTTATTGATCAAATAATAATGAACTCAACCAGCATAAAAGGTTCTCTTATTATCAAGAATGAGCCTAAGGGCATTTTTTTAAAAAATCAAGTTAAAATAATGGTGAATGTCTCAGGTTAATTTTCAAACACAAGCAGAATGTTGAGTTTCTCTAAAGCCATGATGCTTCCTTAATTCTGAACCTGAGGGTATTTGGTTTCCTCCTCTTGTCTGGCTCATTCTTACAGGCCTTTAAGCACACAGGGCGATTTTCCTCTACTCAGCTGTCCTAGGGTCGTTGGCATTCTCACAGTCTTCTGTGCTATCCCTGACATTCTGTTTATCAGATCATAGTGGGATATGTCATTTAGTTAAACATGGACCCCATCTCACTATGAGACCTCAGTGAACCATGAAGCTGTCCTGGTCATCTTTGCATCCTATGTACAGCATCTTAGGACCAAATGGATATTGAAGTCCAATAGGAGGAAATAAATGGAATTTTTCAGGATGATGCTTTTCCCAGCCCTGTCCCAAACTACACATTCTGAGAAGCAGAGGTGTGTGCATGTCCAAGAGTACACATGGGAGGAAAAGGGAGCAGAGAAGGAGAAAGAGCTGAACTGAGTGCCTGACTTGGTGTGCTCTGCTAAGACAGGTGTGCTGAACGAGGTTCCAATGACCAGAGGAGCCTAGTGTGCTGAATGTACCCCACACTGCTTGCTTAACCATAGACAGATCTCATTGCTCCCTGCCATGTATCGATTGGATACCTACTGTGTCAAGGCTGCTCACTTGGCAATTTGCATGTGTGCACACCACCTCCAAATCTCTAGCCCCTGCGGTTAAAGGACCAGAATAACAGGCAGGGTTTCATGAAATCTACTAGCAGTTTCTCATGTCACTCATGACTTTCATTTTAACCTGCTTTCCCATTGGACTTACGAACTTTCAATAACTAATATGCCCTCCTTCTCTCTGCCCCCATTTATCTTTTGTGTAGACTAATGAGCAAGGAGAGGCCCCAGAAGATTCTATAGGCGGACTGAAAGAAGAGGAGGAGTGGGTGGAGGCATGGGGTAGGCAGCTAAGGGGTGTGGGTACCCTGCAAACCCAATCATTTATCTTGCATGTCCCCAAGTAGGTGTCCCAATTACTTAAGGCATTTTAAGTTCAAAGATCTGTCAAGACACCTTTTTCTAAAGGACCTGCCGTCTGCCCTATATCTGTCTTGTTTCTCAGCAGGAGATAATGATGTATGGTGCATAAATCTTTGCTGAGTGCCAATTAATGCCGAGTCTGCTTCTTTGAAATCATGCGAGAACTGATTCCTCGAGCGGAGTTCTGCATGGAAGCCAGGGGAGGCCCTGCTCCTTTTGCCATCAGCTCCAATCAGTCGAGAGAGCCACGGAGTGTGAGAGAAATGCTGCTTTTTGAGGGTGACTGGTCTGCAGTGCGAACATGTTCTGTCAATGGCAGGGGAAGGTACGCTGAGTTTTAGTTAGTCATGGGGAAGGACCCCATTCATCAAGAGCCTAATCAGCTGGCTCTGTGAAATGATGGTAAGGGTGACCATATAATTTATTGTCCAATCTAGGACCCATTTGAGGCCGAAGAGAGAGCACTATTAATAATGATGTCATGAGGAACAGGTGTAAATCGGGACATATCCAGAGAAACCCGGACATATGGCTACCCTAAGGTAATATATTCACTTTAGCAATTAATTCTTGGAAGCCTGGAATAGGCTTACTCTGTTTCAAGCTCCTCTGAGGAAAGCAGGTCTCATTTGCCTGTCCCTTGGTCATGTTTTTGCTTTGTATGTTGAATAAATGTGCCATATTTTGCAGACTGGTGCTTGGAGAACAGAGGTGGGATGCTGAATAAACCTGCATTTACATTCTATCTTTGCCAGTTGCTAGCTGATCTCAGAGGGTTGCCAACCATCTGATTTGCCTGGGACTGTCTTAGTTTTAGCATGGAGCACCGTATGAGTCAGGAAGCTTGTTAGTCTCAGGAAAATCAAGAGAATTTATCCCCTTGTTTGCAACGTCACTGGGTACAGAGAGAGGACACGGACTAGTCTAAGCATTCAAGGTCAGGTTCCTGTCACAGTGTGGGTTTTCTGAGTGGATCAGCAATCCTTAGGGTGGCACTGAACATTTGATTGACAAGGATCCAGAAATAGGTGGAAAGAAAAGGAAAATGATCCAAGAATTTTATTGATCAGGTGAAATATTAATGGTGCAAAGAGAAACAGAATCCTGAAGCTAGGAAAATGGCCCCCAAGTGGCATAGGAGGAAAGTTGGCATAGGAGCTGGAATGAAGGGAATGAAGGTCCATGAACTGCACCATAAATAGTATGCGGTAATTTCCCTGTTCTGCACCCCAAGGTCACCCATGAGATATAAGAGAAGAAACTAATTTTAGCCATTTGAGAGTCTTATAAATAAGTGGATGGGGGCACCTACTACGTACATGAGCTACTGCACAGACAAATCAGTGTGGTACAGAACTCAAATAAAGATCCTTCAGGGCTGGCATGGAGTTACTGCTTCTAGAATTGAATGTATTCTTTCCATCTTGCCTTGCTCAACAAAATGCCCTTGCCATCTTTCCAGTAGTTTTATTCTCCCCCAAAACACATTTGAAACATAATGAAGAAAGCAAGCAAGTTTAAAAGCAAGTATAAAAGTACTCCATCCCTGATAAATAAACCCATGGGTAAAATGCTTATTATATTCTGTTTCTTCTTCCTCTTTTCCTGTACCTGTTATCTATCTATCTATCTATCTATCTATCTATCTATCTATCTATCTATCTATCTATCTATCTATCTATCTATCTATCTATCTATCTATCTATCTATCTATCTATCTATCTATCTATCTATCTATCTATCTATCTATCCATCCATCCATCCATCCATCCATCCATCCATCCATCCATCCATCCATCCATCCATCCATCCATCCATCCATCCATCCATCCATCTCTCTCTCTATCATCTATCTATCTAATTGTCTGTCTGTCTATCTAACTTTTCTTCTGTTACTGTACTTCCCAGAGCAAGTAAAATTGCTTTTTCTGGTCTATAAAATGTAGGAATTTTTTCTAGTATATCCCTTATATTCCATTTGACTCTTGGAATGTTTTATTCTTAAATCATACACTTCAATACAGGAATTTTCTTGATATTTTTGTGAATTTAATAAGTATTCTTGATGGGACTGAGATAAGAATGAAGGTATGGTTGACTCAGGGAGCACCAATAAGAATAATACACCTAGGGAGCATGCCCAAAGTTGTCCTATCTATCTGTCTGTCTGTCTGTCTGTCTATCCATCCTTAGGGTGGATAGATACCTCCACCAGTGCCCATTTCCCACCACCAGTGTCCCTGATTCCCTTCCCCTCCCTAGCCTGTCTGTATGGCAAGTTATTTTTTTCTCTCTTTTTCTTTTTCTCTCTCTCTCTTTCTCTCTTCCTTCTCTTACACATTGTGGATTGCAATACCTACATTTAGAGGTTATCATGCGAATTACACATTCTTAACTTTCTTTCTTTTCTGTTATGCACTCTTCTGGACATCACTGAAACTATGGGCACCCACATTAGAGACAGCAACAGCACACAATTGGTGTGGATAGTTTTATTTTTCCACATAATTTTATGACTTAATTCTTTATGTTTTGGAACCACACCTGTCTGTATTCAGGTCTGACTCCTGGCTCTGTGCCTAAGGATCAGTACTGGAGGGGGCCCAGGGGACCATATGAGGTGCCAAAGATGGAACCCAGCTCTGTGCAAGCAAATTCCCTACCTGCTCCAGCCTCAGATTTCATAAACTCTTAGAAATCCATTTTACCTCTAAATTCCTAGCTTGTGATGGTGTATAAATTCACTCCAAACTTTGTCTTCTCTGAGTCTCCTATAGAGAAGGGTGGGAAGAAAAGAGGAAGTGAGACTGGTGCTGGTGGGGGTAGATTCACTTGATGATGGAAGCACGTCTGTAGCCAGCACCCCAAGTGCTTGGACCTGGCACAACACCATCTCCAAACGAGGTACTGGAATGTAAGAACACAGATTGATGAGGGCAATCAACTACTTTCAGATTCTCTGGGTGTGGGAATGGCAGGTGTGCGGAAAAGGCAGTGCTTTCTGCCAAATAGGGAGGGGGGCACATCTCAGAAGAGTGGGCACATGCCAATGTTGATTGCTTGAAGCCAGCAGTGGAGAGCAGGTATACTTCAGTTGTAGTCTCTCATCTGTATTTGGGGGATCAGCAGGTCTCTGCCTGGGGTGCTCCTAGCAACTGATGTCTGAGACTCTATGAGGTCCTGCAGGGTCTTAACTCAAGGAATGGGAAAAGGAGGATGTCCCAAACACTGGAGGGCCCTTTTCACCCAGGCTGTGAAAAGGGCTCAGAGGGTTGGGCACTGAGCATGAGAGACATCAGTGAGGTGGATACATGGGAAGTAGAAAATTTCAAGGGAATTTCCTCTCCGGTGGGCCCATTCATGCTCCTACTGCATTCAGTTTGGCCCGAAATTCAGAAGGATGGGTCAGGCTAGGCCCCTCTGTTTCCCGGTAGAGCTGGGACAGCTCATGACTGCATCCTAGACGGGTGCCCAATGTAAGACAACAGCTCCTTCCTTTTCTTTGTCCAGAAAGGTAGAAAACAATTTAATATTTTCAGTTATTCTCAGGAGCAGAGCAGAGCAGAGGTGGGAGCTCTGGTCATCGATTTCCTGGATATCTTTGAGGACCCAGAAAGATGAATGACATTCACTTGATGAGAGGCAGCATGAGGTAGGGCTGACACAGGGCTCGAAGCCAGTGGCTTTTGTTGTTTCAGAAGAAAGATGTGTTTATTCCATGATGAGTACAGACCAAATGCATAATCACCATCCTAGTCAAATCAGCGTGGGTCGCAGGAGTTTAGCCAGCACTAAGGCACCAGCATGGTGGTGAAGAGTGGGCTCTCATGGCACACTAACCTTACCAAGCACTCCAATTACAAATTAAAAGTGGGGGTGGAGGGGAATAGGGACAATCCTGAGTCTTTAAGAGAAGATACAGTCATGAGGGCCTGGAGGCAGCTGCCGACAGATAATACCCACATTGTTGCCATGGCAGAGCAAACCAATCAATGTCTCAGCTTCCACATACAGAAGACGAGACTAGTCACATTTATCTGGCAAAATAGTGCCAGAATGGAAAATGAATGTAAACCCTCAACCAATTCATGGCATATATTAAGCAGTATGTCTAAAGAATCATCACATGTTATCAACAGGGGCTGGCCACCCAGGAAGGTGCTTGAACAGGCTGGGTAGGGTGGTTAAGAAAGCTAGTAAGGTCTACTCCAAGTTCTCAATTTGCTCATAACCTCACAGTGATCATATAAGCAGTCTGTGATGAGTGCTATCATAAATAAGACCACTGTTGCTGAGTTTCTTCTGTGGCCCCATAATTGCTCACTGTGGAAAAATCTCTCAAGTGACCAAAACCAGCCCAGACAAGGGTATTATAAAATCACGCTTCCAATTAAAGTCTCCAAGCTTAGGTTACATATGTGGGCTAGAATTTCTCAGGGTCACTGTCAACTGTTCCTCAGGTAACTGGAACCAAGACAGTGCACAATGACATTCTTTAAGAGAACAGTTTAAAATATAGGAATTTGTACATAGCAGGAACTTTCTTTACCATGGACCATTGAACCCCAATGGGAAAAATTGAGGACTACCAGACTAAGGGGCAATTAGAGTTTCCTTTTTATTTTATCTCCAAGGACTACAAAGCTCCTACTCATTCACTTTCATAATTAGAGCAGGTCTCTTGATAAATTAAACACAGGAGAAAACAACACTCCTTTGTTTATATATAATCAGTTATTAATGGCAATAGATATAGTTGAGAAGTGTAGAGTGAAACCAACTCAGGGAGGGCCAGGCATGGAAAAGTAAGATAGTTAGAGGCACAGGTCTGGGAGATTCAGAGACTCGGGTAGGAAGCAAAGAGAAGTTCTGGAAGGGCAGGGTGTGTGTGTGTGTGTGTGTGTGTGTGTGTGTGTGTGTGTGTGTAAAAGAGGTGGTAGAAACAATATGAAGTAGGACAGGCATATTTTCCAAGTCATGTTCTCTAAACCAGGGGACTGCATACTTTCATTGTGAAGGGCTAGAACAGCAACTATTTGGAGTATTGTGGACCATATGCTTTCTGTCTCTGCTACTTGAGGCCACAAGAAGTCATAGACAAGTCATAAATGAATGGATATGGCAGTTCCCATAAAACTTTCTTCACAAACTCAGTAACTGGCTGGATATGGACCAGAGACCAAGTTCATGTCTTTAAATAGTCAATAAACAGCAATGTTTCCTTTTTGGTCTTCAAGACTGTGTTCTCTTGGGATCCCTCACTAGCTCTGTTGGCCCTGTAAGGGCCATGACTACTGGTGGGCTATGACTATAGTCATACCTCTAGGTCATTTCCCCACGTCACAGACTTGGGAATCTCTAACACCAGAAAGAATGAGCCCAGGGAGGACAGTTCAGTCTTAACTGGGTGTTGGATAGAGGTGTGTGGTGAGCACACTATCCTATCTCAGGCCACCAAGTGCAGGTCTGCGGCTGGGCCCAGATGTGCCTGGGCTTTCTGGGGAGAAACTCCCTCCAAGTAACTCCTTCTTCTCGTCCTTTTCACAGAACACTATGATTCCAACCTCTAGCATTTCAAGAGTCTGCTTTTAAAAAATATGGTGTTCTAATCCATCCATGGCTGAAAATCTGGAAAGAGGAGTAATTTGAGGCACATGGTGGATTCATCTGGGAAAGCCCTCGGAGAGAAGGGCCGAGAGACAGCAGAAGTGGGGAAGCGAAGGGAGGCTCTAGAGAAGTTATTTATCTCCCTGTTATTCCTGATAGATCTGGGCTGGGGATGGGAGGCTTAGAGGCCCACAGGGAAGGCTCTGAGACAGACCAGATGTGGGCTGACCTCATGGTTGTTGCTCGTTCCAGCTGTCTGTCTAGGCTGTTTAACATTCCTGACGTTAAGATTTATATAATGCTGGTCCCCCGCAGAGTTCAAGGCCTTTGGTGTGATTTATTGGAGAAAAGCTGTATTAATTGTTGGGGACCTGGGACCTCATTCTGGTTCTGCTGGGTGTTGAAGATTGGGTCTGACCAGCTCTTTTGAATATGTTCTGAAGGATCTCATAAGGACAGGGAGATATCTAGTGAACTTGGAAAGGCAGTGCGCAACCAAATGAACACATTTATTTCCAGAAGTATCTCTCACACCCTTAGCAGTTTTGTGAATGGTCAGTTCTTACCACTCTTACCTGTGATGTTCTCATCCTGTCCTTGGAGTCGTTTTTTCTCTCAGGTTCAGTGGCACGGCAAGATCCTAATTCTCCTCTCAGACAATATTTGTTATCTCCTTTTCCTCCTGCCACCCTCTCCTTTACACACAGTAATGAGGCTTACTCACGTAAGGAGGGTGACTTTCATTGCCCTGTCTATTGATTTAAATGTTAATCACATCTCAAAAGTGACTCTCAAATATTATTTAGCACGACAATTTGAGCCACAGGCTAGAAGAAATGGGCATATTATTAACCACTGCTGATATTTGGGCAGTTTATTGGGCACAGACATCCCATCAGAAGGTACAAACTGGGGTTCTAGGCCTTATTGTCACCCTGAAAAGCACTGACCTCATGAGTGGCCTATTTCAATGTCTTTGTCTATAAAATATGGTGACTAAGTTTCCTTTAGCTTTATCATTCCATGCTGAGCATCAAGTAGTGTTTGTAGTTTTAAGATGGGAGTTGTAATAGTGTCCACATTCCAAAAATTGTCTCTGTGCTAGACACCACTTAACATAGTTTATGTGGAATAATTAATTTAATACTCCCCAAATCCTAATGGATAGCAGTTGTTTCTGTTTCCATTTTACAGATGAATAAAACTGTATCTCTAGGGACCGGAGTGATAGCACAGTGGGTAGGGCATTTGCCTTGCACCGCGGCTGACCCAGGTTCGATCCCTGGCATCCCATATGGTCCCCTGAGCACCACCAGGCGTGATTCCTGAGTGAAGAGCCAGGAGTAACCGTGAGCATTGTTGGGTGTGACCCAAAAGCAAAAAAAAAAAAAAAAAAACTATCTCCAGACCAGCTCACTGGGTTGTGGTGCAGAATCAATGGGGTGATGTGTTTGCAAAACACCTGTACACACACCAAAGACCTAGATGACTCTGGCATTATCACTCTGAAGGATTATTAGTGATTATTAGTGACTATGAAGGATTACTAGTCCCTGGAGGTCTTGCATAAGAAATCCCCCTCCCCTATGGTATAGTATCTCAGAGCTGAATGTTGCCTGGAAGTTTCTGGCACATTGTCAAGTATACAGTCAATTCCATAGAGCTGTAGGGGGCCCTGGGTGGTGGAATAGAATAAGGACTTGCAAACAAAGCATTGGTTAGCCAGATCTCATTTTCTTGGTGAGACTGGATCAACCTATGCCTCTATGAACTTTGTGAAAAAAAATCAGAATGATTCTCAGCATTTTATATTTACATGTTTACATGACTTGATCAATTTCTAGAAAAATGAGGCATTTCCCATGACTTCCTTTCTTTATCCACAAAGTGCTTGAGGTAAAAAAAATCTTCTTAGCAATATTCTTGTTTATATGCCCAAGGGAGTTTGAGATGCCTGGCATGAGCGTGTAAGGCTGGTCCAAGTCTAAGGGAGATGAGAGGCCTGTTGTCCTCAAGGAGGCTCCCTGCGAGGGCCCTCAAAGCGTCAGCATTGCCATGCAAGCCTGTTCCTGGATTTGAAGACCTCCAAACCTTTAGTTTCAGACTTTACTCATGCCCAGAGAATACTACTGCTACAAAAACCAGCCACAAAGAAGTTGCACAATTGAAGACCTCTTGTATATATATATATATATATATATATATATATATGTGTGTGTGTGTGTGTATATAGGGAGGTTGTTATATATATATACAACCTCTTGTATATATGTGTATATATATGTGTGTGTATATTGTTTTGTATATTGTTATATACAATATATACAATATATAATTGTTATATTGTTATTGGATATTGTTGTTTGGTTTCATTTGAGTCACACTCAGCAGGACTTGGAAGCTACTCCTGCTTAAGCAATGTAATTTCTTCAGTTGAAGAAATTACTAGTCTTTGTTTAATACTCATGATATTCCTTCACTTTTATGATAAATATATGATTGCCCCACCACCCCAGCAGAGCCTTGCAACAAGCCAGACGACCCCCCACTCCATGAGGGCCTCCATTTTCCACATCCACACTTCTCTCTCGTCAGAACTCCACCCAGCAGACCAGCCTATCACAGCCCGGCTTGTGCGGCCGCAAGCGGCCCAGCGGTTCATCAATAAATGCTGGACTTAGAGATGACTACAAGAGTATGCTACCTGCACAGCAGAGCCTGGCAAGCTACCCATGTTGTATTTGATATGCCAAATACCAGTAACAATTATAGACCTCATTCCAGAATGGATTGAGGCTCTTTATGTTCCTGGAGCAAGCAGATGCCCTTGGGCTCTACTAGCATGAGACAGGACATATGGAGATGTTACTGGGGCCTGCTCGGGCAAATTGATGATGAACGGGAAGACAGTGATACAGTGATACAGTGATCTGATTAGAAAGCAAGGGCATCAATCCCTTGCCTTCTGTCTTCCAATTATTGGAGCTGTCTCTGTGGCCCCTGAAGACCTGTGTTTGATGACAATCTCTGCTTTACTTTCTCTGCCCTCTCTGCTCTCTTTCATGTCTTCCAAGGTGATGAACACCCCTAGACCTGCAGCCCCGTCCCAGGCGATTGCTAGAGAAATAGGAAGTTCCTGACGACACAGCCTAAGGCCCGATTCTTCCAGTTCAGTCACCTCTCTGCTTTCTTTGACTTAATGAGAAAGACTTACTCTATATACTTATGTGGCCGGGTGGAGGACAGAACAACTCCACCTATTTTAGCCAGGGTGGACTTATAAGCTAACATGAGTAGGGCCAAGATTCCAGAATGTCAATAAATGGCTTTCCTACTGCTCACTTCCAGCAGGCCTGTAGAAACCTACCTATTCCTGATGGACAATGTTGTTTTTCTCATGTCTCATTTCCCTGGGTACCTTGGCTATTCACTCAGTTGAAGAATTACTAGTCTTTTGTTCAATATCCATGTTCTTCCTTCACCTTTATGATAGATATCTGATTAGTACTGAGTACCAATCTGTTTAATTGAACACATCTCTGAAGCTACCAGTGATTCTGGGATCACAAGCAAGTTAAATCAATGTTAGAAAAGTTTCCTGGTTGAGAATTTCAGGAAAGTAATTTTAGTTTTCATCAGTAGGGAAAATAATTCACTTTTCCTTCTTGTCCCTCACCTTCTTTCTGCCAGAAAAATAGATACAGGTCTGTTGTTAGAGGCCCCAAAGAAAGTCATAGCTGAACTGGAGGAGCAGTTTGCTGGAAGAATTGGGTTCTTGGAAGCTTCCTCATCACTTGAAGCAGGGTTGTGTTGCCTAAGCATTGCGTTGCATGACAGAAAGGTTTCCATTACATGCATTCATGGATAATCTAAAACAATACATTTTGTTGTTATTATTGAGTCATTGGGAATCATACAGTCTCTGTATTTTGCAAACATAACCACGAGCACTTAAAATACATCCCCACCTGATATCAAAGTTTTAATAGAAAAATGCATCCTTCTTAATAATAACAGTGATTTCTTTCCTGTCTGTCTTTGGCTATCTCATCTTCCCTTCATTGCATCAACTGCAGGCAGTGACCAGGCCAAGTTTGGGCATCACTCCCTTTATTAATATGTATGTTTTGCCCCTATGTTGGAGGCATCATGGTGGTCTGGGTATACAAGAGATGCGTACATCCTGAGAAGAGAAGTAGCATTCCAGGCTCATTGTCCTCCAGCATTATCGGTCTGGTTTTCTTGCTTTACCCAGCAAAGGAAATACAGACAATAGAATCTTTGTAAAATCAGCCAGACTTTTTGAATTTTGAAGCCACCTGTTCTGTGTAACTCTCTGCTGGTTTGCACACTTGGTTTGACCATAAATCTCTGGCTGTCCCAGGGCAGAAATGGCAAAGATCTGCTTTGTTTCGTTCTTTGACACCCTTCTCCATTTTACACCCCCTTTCCCCCAACAGTGGAACGCAGGACTTGATCACATTTATCTTATGTTTGTTAGTTTTGAAGCCAAAGCTTTCAGAATCTTCTAGAAACATTGCTCAAGAAAGTCATTCCCACAGCGCTTAGCTCATCATGCAAGTAGACACTTGAGTGCAGGTGTCCGCTTTGCTTCTTCTAAAGGGTTTCAGGACTCTGCCTAGTCCGGAATGCAAGGATGTTAAGCCTTGGGACCCCCACAGCACTTCTGGGATATAACTAAGCAAAGTTGTCTGTAGAGACCAAAGGAAATGAAGGATAATGCCATTTTCTTTTCCAACTGCCCCTTTTAATCTTTATATCTAATCCTGCTTAACTCCCAAATTAAAGTGTGTGTGTCTACACTCCTGAGTGGTGGTAGGGAGGGAGATGAGGGGGATGGAGCAGAGGGACAACTTGTCAGAGACAGCACATTTTGAGGATTGGCAAAAGGGAAGTGTGACAGCCAACTTCTTGGAAGGGACGGCAGAACTGTAATTAAATTTTCTGATCTTGTTAGCCAATTTCTTCACTCACTGCCCCTGAACCGAAGAACGGGAGGGAGGAAGGACACTGTTGCATCAGTGGCGGCAGGGAGGGAAATGAGCTTTTCACGGATTATTGGGTTAGTTCCACTTCTCCCACTTTTTAATTTATTTGTCTGCATGTTCTCCAGAGCTGAAAAGGCTCCAAGTCCTTTTCCATTTTCTTTTAATTAGATCTGATTTTGGAGTCTGAAAACTTGGGAGGGGCTCAGGTTACAATAGCAGGAATGACAACTGTTGGAAAGTCCTTTTTTTTCCGAGTTAGATCTTTTTGAACCCCCTTTCCGTCAGACTTTAAGATTCCCAGTGATGGATTTCTTGTTTTTCTTTGAGCTGCTTTCATGCTTTATTCTTTAGTTGTTATAGCACTGTTTGCATTGTTTATCATCACATCCCATTTTACCATCTTATCATTAAACATCATGAGCAACCCTCACAATTTCAAAAGAAGGGCAGGCATTGTTCCTACTAGTTCTTTCCTTTTTATTCCTTTGTTTCCTGGGTAATGTAACACAGAACAGTAAAGTTAGTTGTGGTCCATCTCATAGGAGTAATAATACTGATTATGTTCTCTCTTTGAAGCACAAAGAAAGAAAGCATGAAAAGGAAAAGAGAGTAGAAAAAAAGACAAATGAAGTCACAGTAGATATTGTGATTTATCATTTACACTCACCAGTGACTCATCCTGGGGTTAGGAGCAGATCCAGGCCCCAGGTGAGAAAGGCCAATGTAGAAAACTGGGTTGCTTGGAAAAGAATAAGACCCTTTCCTTACCACAGGCTGCCCAGGCTGGATGGCAGCAGGCTTCCTCTCAGGAGGAAGGTGCTAAGGGATGTGATTGTCTGCTATACAAGAGGGCTTTTGTGGACCCATACAGAAGAGCATTTGTCTTGCAATTTACCCAGGATCAGAGGACCGCTCGAAAATTTTTTCCTTGGTGCTTAGAAGTTTTGAAGGGCATTTTGGAGACCAGTACTGGACATTCAAGTTAATGGACAGCCATAGCCTAGAAGAACTGAAGTTCCAGAGGTCTTTACTGCTACTGTCCTGACTGTTACTGGGGAATGGAAGACATGGGGATTCCACTAACATGCATAAAGAAAAGGATTTGTATAAGAGCAGCAATGGAAAACTGCTAAGACAGACATTGAGTTATAGGACTTGTTTTGAATTCAAGTTACTACATGCTGGAGAAACCTGAAGGAGCCAACCAAGGATTAGCAGAATAGGGATTGGGAGAGGCTGGTCCAGATTGCAGAAGAATTCTAGAATGTACAGGCAGAGGACAAAACTCTTAAAAAATTCTACGGAAAACAAGACTTTGGAGATTTTCCTTATCATTTTTCTTGATAGAGTGATGCTGGTTAAGTGCTCATTTTGGAAATAAGTGAGAGGATTTCTGGTATTGTAAATAAACTTTTGGAGAGCTCTCAGAGATGGAAAACAGTTGGCAAGCAGAACTCCTGAAGCCCAGATCCAAAGACACATCTGATGCCTTTGGTTAAGAAGTGCATAAAGTGACATTTGAAAGCATCACTGAGTGGAGTGCTCCCTGCTCCTGCCTCCCCGAGCTGTCGCCCCATGTTTCCTGGCTGCCTCTGCCCCAGCCTGCTCTCCATCTGCCCTCTTCTTCCCTGGGAGAGCAAGAAAATGCCAGAGAAATCTTTTGATTTCCCCCTTTCAACTCACAGAATTGTAGAGATTAAGACTATGAGAAAGCTTAGAGAGAGTCTTCATTGTGTTACAGGTAAAGAAATATTCCTATGAATTCAAGTTGCATGAGGAAGTCTGGGATCTAGACCCCTATATGTGGTGATGTAACATTAACTGTGAGGGAAGGCCAAGTACAGATGGAGAAAGTTCCCCATAGTTTCCCATGAGATGTTCATACTGGGCCCCATAACCTTTGTTGTCCCACGTAAGTATGGGCTTTATGACTTGGAAATGGGACACTTGAATCCTGACCTGGGATACAATAGGGGAGGGGCCTCTGCTACATGTTTGCTCCAACCTGCTCAGTTACCTGTGGCCATTAGTCCTGAATTGCTGAGGGAGCCAGGAACTCGAAGAAGGAAACCCCCCATTATGTGACAGTGCTTACATCCTCCAAGTGGTTGCGCTGGCCAAGTCACTCATTGTTTTGTATACACCCAACTCTAGGCTGCTCTGTTCTCTTGGTCAAAGCAAGGAGAGGACATGGGTGGAATTTCTCATCAGAACAGCCCTGCAATGCAGAGATGCCTATGGTTAAAGACCTCTACAATGTCAGCTACAAATAATGGAGAAAAAATTTAATAGCAAAAAACCAGTCAGTGATATTGCTATTGTGGATATCAATTCTTATTATAGACATTAAACTGACTGAAAGCACAAGACAACAGTGATTTTTGAACAAATATTAAACATGTAGTTTCTGATTTCAGGCTGATATATTACAAAGCCAGGGCTCAAATACTACAGAGCTAATAAAGACATATCAGGCTTTGATTAGAACAGATATTAGAATGAAAGTATATTGTGAACACATTTTTTTATACAGTGAAATATAGTATGGCTTGTTCATTAGGGATTGAGAAATCAAATTTTAAAACCAATGTCTACCTAGAAGTTTTTACTGATTATCAATTCATCACTCATTTCCAATATTAATAACTCAGCTAAGCACCTGGAAGAAGGCTTTTCTCCTGAGTTAATAAATTTTCCTGAGTTTTCATTGTATCCTAGTAAGTGTGACCACATAGGAAGTTGCCCTGGAAAGGTGAGTCTCATGTTTGGTTTCACAACAATTAAAGAACAAGAAATACTGAGAATGAACAAGTTTCATCTTAGAATCTTTTGTGATAATACTAAGATTTAATAAACCAAACCACATTTTATAGAGGGGAAGTGGGATGCCAGTGTTTGCCCTAAAGAAAAATAAAGGATTTTAGTGCAGATTACATATGATGCACTTGGGAAATGCATTTGGGGATACTATGCATTTGAGAAAAATATACTGACTTTCAAAATTGCACTAGAAAATTCTTATTAAGCAGAGAAAAGAATAGTAAATATATATAGGTGGCAAAATCAGAGGTAAGGTAGAATAATTATGTTCTTCATTCAGCCTTAAATGCTTAGGAGTTAAATGCTAGAGTGACACCATTTTGGGAAGTCAGTGCAGGCAACAACTCTTGTGTCACCTTATTAGGTGGAAAATTAGCACTCTGCCTCTTCTCTTCCCGCTACATAATTTCAAGGATCCTAAAATGAAAATGCAGGCAGGTTCTTTAGTTAAAATATCACTAAGAGGGCTGGAGCGATAGCCCAGTGGGTAGGGCGTTTGCCTTGCACGCGACCGGCCTGTGCCGGCCCGGGTTCGATCCCGGCATCCCATTTGGTCCCCCAAGCACCGCCAGGAGTAATTCCTGAGTGTAGAGCCAGGAGAAACCCCTGAGCATCGCCGGGTGTGACCCAAAAAAATCACTAAGAATTTCAAGAAGGCAACAACACAAAACATTAAACAAAGTTTGAGGGAACTCAGGGTGCAGGCTCAGAGTGCCATCTCAGGTCAGACATCCGCCAAACTAGCTCTGAGAGCAGAAGCGGAGATCGTCATGGCTCATGGTTTCTCAATTAAACTCTGCTCTCTTTACTGGTAACTCCCAGCATTCAGGCACTAAGTAGGTTGATATAAAGAAAAGTGAGGAGGAACCTGCACAAGTCCCCTCCTGCCTGTTTTAGGCTGTCAACATGTGCTTCCTTCTGGTTAGCTGAATCAAGTCTACTTGTAGAAGTATCCCAGGATCTTTGATATTTGATATTGATGATGTTTAGCACAGTGGACACTGTGGAAGGAACTGAAACAGGGAGATGAAGAAAACGCGGTATTCATCCTTGAGAAGATACGTGTGGTACTGAAAGAACTTGACATTGACCTGAGAAATAACAGAGTTGCTTTTCATATAAGGAGTTGGGGGAGAAGGAGGTATTATCTTCTGGTAGAGTGTTTATTATTTTTCAAGTAAGATGGAGCTCATGAAAAAATACCGATTCATGAATGAATGAGTCTGTCTTTTTAGATAGTAAGTTTGGATGGAAAGGGAAAGGTGAGTTTATCTTTAAACAATGAAGAGTATACAGCCTACACAGGGAGATAAGATGTACAGAGAAATGGACTCGTAATTTCTGGGGTAATCTGGACCCCTAGCGTGTGTTCCAGTGTGAAGTGGCCTCCTCCAGCAGTGTGTGCTCCAGTGTGAAGTGGCCTCCTCCACTAGCATGTGTTCCAGTGTGAAGTGGCCTCCTCCAGCAGTGTGTGTTCCAGTGTGAAGTGGCCTCCTCCACTAGCGTGTGTTCCAGTGTGAAGTGGCCCCTCCACTAGGCCAGGGCCCATGTGTTCCAGTGTGAAGTGGCCTCCTCCACTGGTGTGTGTTCCAGTGTGAAGTGGCCTCCTCCACTGGTGTGTGTTCCAGTGTGAAGTGGCCTCCTCCACTAGCGTGTGTTCCAGTGTGAAGTGGCCTCCTCCATAAAGCCTCCACCTCAGGAACATTGTCCTGGCAAGGAAGAGAAGCGAGATAAGGGGCAATTTTCTATATTCAGGTTTATACAAGAAATGGCCAAGTGCTGGATTTTATCGATATCTTATCAGACAAGCCCCAGAAAGAAAAATGAGTCCATTTAATACTTGGAGTGACAATTTCAGGTTGTGATTTAAATCAGGAATGTGATCCTGAGGAAGGGATATTTCTCCAAGTCCTTGAAGAATGAACTCATGATTGCTGGCTTCAGTCCACTGTGAATTTTGCTTTGTATTTAGTTGTGACAGACTTTTCCTTTTCCCTTCTGTGAATTTTAACTAGAACACAACAGATTTCTTTTGGGTCTGGTTGTAACATTCTGATTTTCATCTTTTCTGTCAATATTTTGAAGGTGGGTAAAGACAATCTTTAAACATTACTATAGGAAATATTTTTCTTCTCACACTGTGTTTATGACATATTAAATTTTTTGTCTAAAGACAAAGATGTTGGTTTTTCTGAGTCATGTCAACCAAATGGTCAAGTTGAAAAACCTCATTTGTGGTTCTTTAGTTGAGTTGCTGGGTGACCAGTCAGGACACAGGAGGAGTTGAGCAGCAAATCCATTTACCTACATGCACCAGTCACTTCCAATTTGGGCAGCAGACTTATTTTCCCCCTGCTTTTATATGGAACTTTGGAAAATCCTAGCCATGCTCGGTGACAGGACAGAAGGGGGTCACAGCAGGGAGTCTTAAAAATTGAAATGTCCCCTCTAACTCCATATTCTATCTATCTATCTATCTATCTATCTATCTATCTATCTATCTATCTATCTATCTATCTATCTATCTATCTATCTATCTATCTATCTATCTATCTATCTATCTATCTATCTATCTATCTATCTATCTATCTATCTATCATCTATCTATCTATCTATCAACTCTATCTCTCTATCTCTCTCTCCATCCATCCATCCATTCATCCATCTATCATCTATCTAATCTCTCTCTATCTATTTGCATTTTGGGGTCATACCTGGCAATGCTCAGGGGGTTACTCCTGGCTCTGCATTCAGGAAATACTCCTGGTAGTGTTCAGGGGTCATATGTGAAGCTGGAGATGGAACCCTGGTCAGCCATGCAAGGAAAACACCCTCCCAGCTGGACTATCACTCTAGCCCCCATATTCTAAGCAGGTTTAAAACCCGCTTTAAAGCTGTCATATTCTAAGCAACTCCATATTCTAAGCAGGTTTAAAGCCCCAGGCTACTTCTAGTCAGGAATTGTGTAGTGATGTTAACCACTTCTCCCTTTGGATTATTGGACTTTTGTTACAATTGTTCAAATTGTTTTGGGGTATCTGTCTTTACCTGCCTATCCTGCCTAGTTTAAGGATGTGATTGATAATGGACAGAGAGTACTTAGCATCCTATTGATTTGGGACTTGGACGATGGAGTGGCAATCTTCATGACACCAACTGTGCTTAGGAAGTACCTGGTTTGGTTTTGTCTCATATTATAATGGTGGTCCTATATGAGGTAGCTCTGCCAATTCAGGCAGAATGTAGGTGGGCTCCATTTAATCATGGTTCTGCAAACTCCACATTTCACTATGAGAGAATAGCGTGCTCTCAGTGTTTTCCTTGTCTATATTTGGTATCTTAGCAGAAATGGAAACAAAAATAATTCTATTTGTAAATCCTGATACATAATATATATGAAATCTACACTTTTCTTCTGTGAAGTTGATAAAATAATAGAACCACACTGTGCTATATACTTTATATAAGGCAGCATTCACAATGTCTGTCATGTGATAAGCATAAACGCAATAGAAGTTTCTTGGGGTTATTTGTATTATTGAGATTGCTTCTGTAGGAATCAGAGCACCCAAGCACTTCAGAATTACTATTTATGAGTAAAGAAGATATCTAGGTGTTTCCTTTTTGAAATCATTATGTATAATTCAAAAGCTGTTGATTGTTTTTTCTAACTGGGTATATTAATTCAGGGTGCAGGACTAGAGAGATAGAAGGTGTCCAGTCTACCTGTGATCAATGTTACTGTTGTAAGGGTTTATGTGTTTTATCTCTGGGTTCTTTATTTATGCTAAGAACATTTATTAAATTCTGGAGCTAGATATCTTCCATGTGCCCCTTCAAATCTACCTTCCGCCGTGTTCAATGCGACTCCCTGTCATTTGCTTGTTAATTGGGTTCTGCAGATAGGGATTCTCATGGAGTATCAAAGAGAGTAAGGGAAGGAGAGATGGGGAGGTAATGAGGGAGGGAGAGAGAGGGAAGAGAGGAAAGGGAGAAGAAGATGGGAGGGGGGAGAGAGTCAGAGACAGAAGCACACAGAGAGTTTATAGTTTATTTCCTTTGTTTCAAATCTATGAAAGTTGAGTCTACTTCGTGCCACTACTAACAACTCCACTCATGCCAAGCATTCTCTTCTTAGAGCATTCTCCTTCTGTTCCTACAATCACCCTGCTGTTTCTAGTCACAGACTACTGCACTGTGTCTTATTATTTCTTTGTACAAGTGCAACTTAGTCTTGGGTGTGCATTATAATCATCTGGGGATTAAAAAAATTCCCATCTGATAGCCAGACTGTGGTCTTCACCATAAATATAATTTGAACCACACATGTGGTTATAAATTTTTCAGCAGCTACATTATTGAAAGCAAAAAAAAAACCACATGAAATTAATTACTATAGTATAGTTTATCTAACCCAATTTGGCCAAAATATTATCATTTAACCAGTAATCACTCTAAAAGTATTAAGATAGGTTGCATTTTTTGGTTGTCTAAAATCTGGTTTGTATTTTGCACTTAGTACATATGTTTGAACCAGCTACATGGCCAATGCTCAACAACCACATGTGGCTAGCTTACTAGACAGTGAAGCTCTAGATTAATTGGACCTGATTTTCCAGAGGTGTGACCCAAGCAATAATCATTTTTAAGACTTTTAAGAATGTTCAATATGTAAAATGTTTGAATACCATAGTCCTAAAACCTGCCTACATCTTTGTAAATAGCCCTTCATTAAACTCTATTCAAATTGCCTAATTTGAAAGTACCATCTGCTTGGTCCTTGTGTCTCATCCTGACAAGGAATATAGGGATAATTCAGGCAAATTGCTCACTCTCTGGGAGATTCTAGCATTACATATCAGTGAGATAGGCCAACAGACCCCTATAGGTGTGTGGAGTAGGGCTGGCTTACCCTCTAGGTAGATGAAAGATATCTATAGAATTCCAGTGATAAGACCATCAACAAAGTGAAAATCAGGGGAAATGTACATTTAAAAGGAATACCTTATACTTACATATTTGCATCACATGCATGTATGTATATATGTGTGCAGAGGAAAACACAGAGTAGGTACCATAATGATTTTAAGATCTAACCCTTTGATGAGAAAAAATGGGCACATGCGTTTTCTACTTTACACAGTCATTGGTCAATTTTAATTTAGGATTCTTTTATTTCCACTTGATCACTGGGTTCCATTATTTCCTACATTTCACCCCCACCCCAACACAACCCCCACCACCAACCCCCCCACCACCACCCCACCACACTTTTGATCATACTTTCCAGTCTATTAGGTTTTTAAAGATCTGCCCGAATCCTTTCATTTGTGAAGTCCTTTATTTTCAACATGCTTTTCAGGGTTACTTCTGGGCATAGATCTTGGTTACTGAGCACCAGAAAGGTCTAAGTAACTTGTTAGGGGGATTGATTCAGTTTCTTTGCTTTCTTTGGGACTTTCTACTGGAAGTTCCTTATCATTCCGAGGCAAACTGGCGTGTTTGCTCAGTTTCTATAGGACTCCTCCCTGCCCTGCCCTCCTTCTCCTGCTGCCATGAGGTATTTGCATGCTGTGGGGTAGTGGGCAATAAGAGAAGGGTCTCTTTTGCAGCAGGGAAAACAGATGAGATCTCCTTGGCTCAAAGTGATCAGTCAGAGTTGGAGGCTCTGCAGATTGTTGACTTCGACTCCTGGCTTCATCAGAGTCTCTTCATCCTGATCCCAGGTTCCTCCACCTAATGGCTCAGCCACAATGGATGGTGCTCTGATACTCTGCTGCTCTTTGTGGTCCACACCAATCAGGCAGTTTTGTCAAGAGACTGTGCAGTTATTATTTTTCTAAGCTTATAAAGTGTGATCTAGGGCCAGGGAAGCACCAGAGAGTGTTTTTAGCTCTGACTGCCCAGGGGGAATCACCTGGAAAGTTTAAACAAATTGTCAAAATGAGTGGGTGAGAGTTTGATAAGAAACAGGATGTTAGTCTAACCTTTAAGCATCTCTCCACAAGATACTTTGGGTTGTAAAAAAGAAAACAGAAACATTATAGAGAGGAAGCCAGACAGACACCACTTTAACCAGATAATCAGAGGTCACATCTTGGAATGAGATGAGCTAGTGTCTTGGGATTCTTATATGACTCCCAGAGCAGAGCAGGACACTTTATCTCTGTGTAACTCCTGCCCCAAATGTGTAACTTGGATGTAATAATGGGGAGCTTTATACAAACCCCAGCTTGAAGAAGGGCTCTGATCTAACATTGATCCTTAGAAAGTCAATGTTATAACAAAGACAGGAATAATTGAGAATTAATATATACAAGGAGGAGGTGAGACCTCCAGGAGAACATCTCTCTGTGAAAATTACTGAAGGATCCATGCAGGTCATGGAGGTACTGTACCACTTGGCAGAGGTATCCCTGGAATGGTACCAAAGGTGCTTAATGGTCTAACCAAGGAGACTATTCCATTCCCACCTCAGGACCTCATACTGGTTGTTCTGTAGGTTTGGATGCTCTTCTCCATGGCCTATTCTTTCTTCTGTGTTCTCTATAACACTGTTGCCAGCAGACATCCTACTCTTATTTATCTTATTTATTGTCATTTTATCCTTTTTATAGACACAGCATGTCACATTTTCCCTTCCACCACGATTGGTTTAGGCTCAGTCATGTGATCCACACATGAGAAACTGTTGGTAAAATATTACAGATAGAGCACATTATTTTTTAAGTTAGTCTTCACTGTGTGAGGGCGAAACCCATTTTTCTTGAGTACCTAATGCAGCCTTGCACTGATGTCCTGACAGAAATAGACAGAGTTGAAAGCTCGAGCTGACCAAGCCTGAAGAAATTATTGGAGCTTTTGAACCAAAATGCGCCAGCAAAAAATGCATTGTGCCATTTTTCTTTTCAAAGTCAGGTTAAGTTGGTTTCTCTGTCATGCTCACTGGAGATAGTAGTCCTACCTGCAGCACTAATTTTCTGGTTC
Organism: Cryptotis parvus; assembly: GCA_021461705.1. Lineage (NCBI taxonomy): Eukaryota > Metazoa > Chordata > Mammalia > Eulipotyphla > Soricidae > Cryptotis > Cryptotis parvus. The sequence goes on from JAJIBD010028045.1 coordinate 71,233, forward strand.
TGATTTGTCTTTGAGCATCTCTGCTTCTCAAACGATGTTGAACCTCGTTTCCATCTGGTAACTGATATAACCAGTTACATTTAACATATAACATCTCACGTAAATAAGCTGATTGGCCTTTGGTTGGTAAGAATAAGGCTCTAAGTTATTTGGTGTCAGTTAGGAAAAAGATGAACTTGTAGTGCTAATATTAAGACACTGGACCTGCTAACAAGGCACAGACTCCAGAACTTGAGAATTAAGTGAGAGCCACAGGTGAATGATGAGGTGGAGGGCTGTGGTGACCTTCTCTGCAGGCATCTGGAGAGAATGCCATTTATCGTTGGGATATGAAGATGATCTGATGGATGCCAGGCTGCCTGCCTTAGGCTCTCTAGGGGTTATATGTGATAGAGTGATTCCAAAATTGCTCGGTCTTTGCCCCCTCCCATCACTATTTTAGTGAATTCTTCTCATAAAGAGGCAGAGTTTATTCTCTACCCCTATGGGTCTGGGCTGGGCTTATGGCTTACCAATAGAATGAGGTGACTTGACTGTGTACCTGGTCTAAGCTTAGGATTTTGTGAATCTTGCTCCCCTTATCTGCTCCAGAGCCTGGTGAACAGACCTTGGGCAACTTGATGGAAGTGGAGAGACCATGCTGATGGAAGTTCAGTAGTTTCAGCCAAGGAACAACTGAACTTCAGTCAATTCTGTCAAAGGGCAGAGAACCCAGCCTAGAAAGAAACAGCTATCTAACTGTACAACCATTGACACGTGACTGAACCTGGCTGAGACTCAGAAAGCTGAAGAGCTGACCTGCAGATCCATGAGAAATGGTAGATACTGCTTTACGTCACTGGGGTCTAGGGTGCCATGTTGCATAGTAGCAGATATATAGCTTGATGAGGGCTCTAAATCCTAGATCCTGTCACAGATTCTAATTCTGTCAACCTGGGGTGGGGTTTTTCCCCCCTGGGGTGTTGTATTTTTTCTTAAATTATTATTATTATACCACTGTGAGATACACAATTACAAAGATGTTCATAACTGGGTCTCAGTCATGTAGTGTTGCAGCACCCATCCCTCTACCAGTGTCCCATTCCCACCACCAATGTCTCACCACCAATGTGCCCCTATGACCACCATAGGCCATTGCCCACCACCCACTCCCCATTTCACATTAGCTCCCTCAGTTTGCTGCAACTACAATGATCATCACAATGTATATATGGGCAAGATCCTGGGAAGGACCTGACCCTGAACTTGATTATTATCTAAGCCTGGCCCACGGCTGTGAAGTGGATTGTGGGTAGGAGCCGGAGCTGCTGTGCATCTGGCCAGTCTCTTCTCCAGTGTTACTGATGATGGCTGTGGGGCTCGTAGCCTCGCCCGCTGGGTCACTGGAGGTGGAGGGATGAGGGGGGGGCCCCAATCCCCTCTCCAAGCCCTGTGGGTGGGCCACAGCAGCCCACATGTCTGCTGGCTCTAGGGACTGTGCTGAAGCCAGCCAGGGACCAAGCTAGTTTGGGGCAGGACTTTTGAATCTGTATTTTCAAAGTTTTAGTGTTGTCCGCTCCAGTTCTGAAAGCAGTTGCCAACACACCTCTCACCCAGAAACACTGCAGATCTACACAGATCCCTAACATATTCCGCCAGCCCTTCATCAACTTATCTTGGGCACTGCAGTAGAACAGTGCCCAACTGTAGAACAATGGTAAGCTCCAGCTGCAGCAGACAGCTCAAGTGAGGAGGTTGTGTGCAGTGGGCAGGGAGGGGCCCAGGGAAACTTCACAGATGCTGTGAAAGACACAGAGGGAATGAAAAAAAAATCAAGGTTTCCGAACACTCCATTTGAACTCTATTAAATGAAACCTGGGTCCTTTGAGAGTGGTGTTTGTTCAGGATCAGCTGTGCTCTGCTCAGAGAATGGCCTGTGGGCTAGATCTGTCACAGACAGGCCGGTGTCTGGTTTGAGACAGAGGACTCCCTCCTGCTCACCTGTGAACCAGCCAGTCTTGTAATTGAAGGTGAGCCTGACCCTGACTCCTTGTCTTGGAAGGGCTGCTCCACCTGGCCTTTGAGCGCATTTCACATCCACACTGTGTCTGTCTTCCTGCACGCGGACAATCCTGCTTATTTTTTGGTCCCTCCTCTTTAACCTCATGGGATGGGATATCAGGGTCCCCCATTTCAAGTGCACTGGAAATTAAACAACACTGGCTCATAGACACTAGCTGCCTATTTTCCCAAGGGACGGCTTTCTCCTGAGACAATTCTGATGGTGCCAAAAATTCTTTATGTGCTTGATGGTTGAAGCATAGTAGGAAATGATCCATGGAAGGTACAAGAGAAAAAGATTATCACTGTTATTGTAGCATTGATCTAGAAGCAACAGTCAATGAGATTTTTTAGAAAAAAAGAAATAAGTATCAATATTAGAAAGGAGAAAACAAAATTATCATTATATGCAGTTGATACCATCATATACAAACCAAGGGAATTGATGGAAAATTATTAGAAACAATAAAAGAATAATAAGGTGGCTAGTTATAAAATCAATGGGTAAAAATCAATAGCTTTTTATCTTTTAACTTTTTATTGTGAAATATATCACATATACAAAAATATATCTGTATAAATACAATTAAGATATATACAATTCATTGATTTATCATTCCCTGCTACTTATGTAGAATAAAACAAAAGGAGAAGATAGAGGCAAAATTCTGATCATCTGCAATATTTATTATCTTTTAATCTGGCTGTGCTGTTCACAAGTGTCTTGGGCTAAAATCCATCTTTCTGAGCCTTTTAATGAATTGAACTGTCTTTACTTATTATTTTAAGCTTGTGGTCTTTGAAGTTTGTGGTCTAAAATTTCTTTATGTAATGTATTTCACATTGTTTAGCACCTCCTTGGTCTTCTTTGGGAATTCTGTTATGTTTTCCTTGGTTTCTCTAATGGCACACGACCTGCTGTTTCTTCTCATGCTTTTCTGCTTCCTGCTTCTGTAGCTCCTGCTTCATGGTGTCTGATAAAGAAGCTAGTTGAGGCTAGTGAGGTAATTTTCCATCTTGAAAGCCTGATTCCTGCCATTCTTTTGGTGCAATTGTATCTGAATGTCCAATAAATCCTTCTGAATTTATACTAAAGTATTTTTTATTGCCAGATTTCAGGGGAATTCTGGAATCAGATGATTTGGCAGCTGTAAACTAATCTGAAGGAAGAGGCCACATATCAAAATCTTGAGGCATAATGCATAGTGTTAAAAAAAGTCATTTTTCAGGGCCAGACAGGTAGTACAGCGGGGTAGGTGCTTGCAAACTAGGCATGGCACGTTGCACTCCAAGGCCTTCTAGGAATGATCCTAGAGCACAGAACTGAGAGTGTTGCACCTACATCCATTTTTCTAAATGTTCATTTACAACTTACAAGCCAGATGACCCCCACTCCATGAGGGCCTCCGTTTTCCACATCCGACTTCCCCCTTGTCATAACTCCACCCAACAGACCAGCCTATCACAGCCCTGCTCCATCAATAAATGCTGGATTTAGAGATGACTACAAGAGTATGCCACCCGCACGGCAGAGCTGGCAAGCTACCCGTGTCGTATTTCATATGCCAGATACTAGTAACAATTATAGACCTCATTCCCATGACTGGTGGAATGGTTTGAGGCTCTTTATGTTCCTGGAGCAAGCAGTTGCCCTTGGGCTCTACTTGCATGAGACAGGACATATGGAGATGTTACTGGTGCCCGCTCGAGCAAATCGATGATGAACGGGAAGGCAGTGATACAGTGATACATTTACAATTTACATTTCAAAATAAAATATCGAGATTAAAGCAGAGAAGTCATTGTCAAGAGCACGTCCCTTTCAATCACTTTGATTGCTGAATTTTCACCAGTTTGTTGTTCACCAGCAGCCATAGGATCGGGTTAGACTCGTACCCTCATTTTCTCTTTGCTCTTTTTCCTCTTTCCTCTAGTTCCCCAGAGCATAAAGTTTGTGCATTTCATAGGAGGTTTCAGATACCTTCCTGGGAAACTTCTATGTAAAGAGGTGGTAGCTGAGCTCTGATAAAATCTCTGGTTCAAAACCCAGTGATATGTAATGGGGAGGAAGGTACAAAGGAAGTGGTACTTGCTGGGAACCTTGCTCTGGTGGGTAGTAGTCAATGCATCCCATCTGAATCCCTAATATAGAACTTAACATTAAGAGAGAATGTTCTTCCCTCTGAAAGTACTCATTGTTATAAAATAAATGACATTATAGTGTTGCCAAGTTACTTTTATTAGGAAATTAATAACACATTAGTAATTTTGCGGTTTTTAATTTGCTTCTTTCTAGCTTTCTGAATCCTCCATGTTGATCATGAAGCCATAGTTTATTCATTGTCATATTTTTATACATATAGGTAAATGTATGTGCAAAAGTATATACAAGTAATGTATTTATGCGATATATTTAAATGTATAACAAATCAGGAAAGTTGTAGGCCTTATCTTCTTTGAAATTCGAAGCTAATAGCCTAATAAATTCTTGTTTATACCTAACTAATCTGACTTAGTGTAACTTATGTCTCTTTTTCAGAAAAAGTATATCTGTGTAGGTTTGTAGGTATACATAATGATTTTTTGTATAAAACATTTAATACAAATTTATATAAAATTAAACATTCAAAAAATTAAACTCACTGTATTTTGAATAAAAGCTTATTATATTTTTGTATTAAAATTAATAAAAATTAATACTGAGCAGGGCCACACCTGGCCCTGGTCAGGATTTAACCCAGGCTCTGTGTTCAGGGATCACTCCCTGTAGGCTCAAAGTGCCATTTGAGCTGTGTTCAAGGCAACTTCCCTGTTCACTCTTCTATTGCTCTGGCCTCAGACTATTGATTTTTTTAAATGTAATTTATTCACCCTTTCTTATGTTGGTAGAGATACTTGTCCACAGCTGCTATGGATGTTTTGGCAGGCAAGTTTTCTAGATCACAAATCTGGGAGTGGAAGTGGTTGGTATGGGATATGTACATATTCAGTTTTATAAGAAAACCCAGTTGTCAAGATGCTACACCAAATTTAGGCCTATTGACAGCATCAACAAATTCCTTTTTTCATATCATCCCAAATTTGGTCTGCTAGACTTTTTTTTTATTTGATGAACAGATCACTTGTATCACTTGTATCACTTGTATCACTTGTCTTCCCGTTGTTCATTGATTTGCTCCAGCGGGCTCCAGTAACATCTCCATATGTCCTCTTGTGAGCTAGTGTAGCCCAAGGGCATCTGCTCACTCCTAGAACAAGAAGAGCCTCAAACCATTGGTTCAGGTCATGGGAATGAGGTCTATAACTGTTACTGGTTTTTGGCCTATCAAATACAACACGGGTAGCTTGCCAGGCTCTGCTGTGTAGGTGGTACACTACAGTAGCAGGCTCTTATCTGATGACCACAACAAGGAGAGGTCAGTTTTTCTCTTGGGTGGAGCTCTGAGAACCTGTGGAGTCCAGATGTTGAGAATGACTGACCTCATGGTGTGGGGGTTCCTCTGGATTCTTGCTAGGCTCACTGGGCTGACACGCCATGGCTAGAACTTGCCTAGAACTGCATACAGTGTATAAATGTGAAAGATCCTGGGAAGGACCTGGTCCTAACTTCCATTATTGTGTAAAACTGTTGCAGCCGCAGAGCTGTGCACTGTTTTTGGGTCTGGATTGTCTCTCTTCCAATGTTGCTGGCTGTGGTGGTGGGAGCTCACAGCCATGCCCACTGACATGGAGGTGGAGGAATGGGAGGAGGAGCTCAAATCCCTGCTCCAAGTCCAGCCAGCGTGCCTGCCCCCTCACGTGTGAGTGAATCCTAGGAGCTAGTTGGACTCGGCGAGATATCTGTTGATGAAGAGATATCTTGTATATTCTTATGGTTTAAAATTTTATTTCTCTAGATGGACATCTTTCTATAAAGTCCATTTACAATTTAGATTTCAATCTTTGTGAGAGTCTGGTTCATCTTTGATCAATTTTCCATCAGTTTCTTTTTGTTGATTAGTTTTTCTTTGCCTTGGTGCTATTTACTTATAAGCATACTTTGTATATTGAATAGCCAAATCCTTTAGTGGCCATATATATATACATATACATGTACATACATGTTTATATGTGTATATATACATACATATATATCCTCTTCCATCAGAATATATGTATATATGAGTATATATAAATACTCTTCCATCTGTGGCTTATATTTTTCTCTTTCTTGTATATATATAGGTATATATAAGAATCTATTATATATCTAAATATATCTATATTATATATGTACCGCTCTCTATATATAATACATATTCTTCCATCTGTGGCCTATATGTTTCTCTTTCTTATTTGATTATCAGACTTTATTTATTTTAATATAATTGAATTTATTTCACTTTATGTTTTGCTGTCTTTTGCCAGCTTAATAAATTTATTCCTATCCCAAGGCATTTTTTCCCTATTAAACTTTTTATGGTTTTAAATTCTGTAGCTGAGATTTTAATTTACCTGGAAATTGGTTTTGTATGTGGTGTGAAGTATGTGTTAAATTTCTTTTTCCCCTCTTATTTTCTAAGGATACCCACTGATCCTGTTCTATTTATGGGCAAATCTTTCTTTTTACTAGATTCAGTTTTGCCTCTGTTGAAAAGGATACAAATATTAATGGGCCTGTTTCTGTATTTTTTCGTTCTATTATTATCTTCCTGTATCACTGTTATATTGCTATAATTATCATAATTTAATAACAAATATTGGTATTTATGATTGTGTTCTGGTTGTGGAAGGGAGCTCCCAAACAATGCTCAAGGCTATCTAATAAACGCCCAGGGACAGTTGACTAGTGGAACTGGATAGTCCAATGCTAGACCCTAAAAGCAGTGCTGCTTTGGCCCAGTGTTGCCTGAAGCCACCAGGGTCATACTCAGTCATGCTGCTTGGGAGACCTTTTGAGCATGTGAGTAACAGCAAGAAGTCTAGGGAGCCACCTGAGTTTGCTGTGCAATCTACCCTGCTGATACTCAATTCTCAGTGTATATTTACTCATTTGCTTTGGTTTTGGGTCACACCTGGCTGTGCTCAGGGCTTTCTTCTGGCTCTGCACTTAGGGGATAATTCCTGGTGGGATTAAAGGACCATAGGGGATGCCAGGGATTGGATTTGGATTAACTGCATGCAAGGCAAGAGCCCTGCCCGGTGTACTATTGATACCACCTTTATTTGATTATTTTTAGTGTGTTTTAGATACCCTTAATTACTTGTACTTTTGTGTAGATTTTAGAAGTATGTCAGTTTGTGTGCACATATATACCCATGCACAAACAGAACGGGAAGAAGCCAGCACTTCAAAAACTGACTATAAAATTTCAAACTGAGCAAATACCTCTTCATTTATGTAAATTTCTGTTTATTTTAAAATGAAGTTTTATAATTTTCATCACAGAAGCCTTAAAACATTTTGTTAGGTATCTTATTTTTATGATAATTTGAATGGTTATTATCATTGAAAAATTCATTTTATAATGGTTTATTTCTGGTATACAGAAATGCAATTGATTTTGTAAATTGGTTTTTAAGCACAAATAACAAGCTTGATTTAATATAGAGGTATTTATAAACCTTTACCAATTAATTATAAAGTATAGATTTTTTAAGCATTCATGGAACATGTACGAAGATTAACTATGTTGTAGGTTGCAGGACAACTTGAAATATCAAGAATCTCTCATATACTCTACATTATATGTTCCTAATTAAAGCATAATTAAGAAGAACCCTTGAGATCAATGCTTATAATATAATTGAAGAAATTTCAAAATGAGAAATAAAATAATACTCAAAATTTAATATCAGTGGAAATACATTTCAAAACTTGTGTGATAACTCAAACAACACTTAAAGATAAATTACATAAGTATCTTAGAATGTTGTATTAGAAGTAAAGTTTGAACGGAATTATTTAAGGTCTTAGACATAGAATAAAATAATAGAGGTCATGAGATATAAAAATTAAAGCAGAAACTGAAGGAGCCTAAAACAAACATATGATAAAGATCAAAGGAGATAAAAATGTATTTTAAAAAAAAGTATCCAGAAAATTATAAAACCCAATATTCTAAATGTAGGAATGGAAATTTAAAGGAGCAACGATGTTTGTTGTAAAAGGTAATAAAATAGCATGGAAGATGCATTTCTATAAACCTAAAATCTTTCTTTGTATTATTTATTTTATTGCAATTGAGGGAATATAGTTATAATAGTGCCAATGTTCATACTTTTGGGATACAAAATAGCTTCACCTTCACTTTAGTTAAGTGTCAAAGACATTTTACCACTGTCCCAATTTTTTTTTCTATTTAAAACTATTTTGTCTTTACACCTGGCTTACTCCTGATTCTGCATTCAGGGATCACTCTTGTTGGTGCATAGGGGAACCATATGTGATGCTGGGATAAACCTGGGTCATTCGCATATAAGCCAAGTTCCTTACCCACTATATTATCTCTTTGGCCCTTTTTTGCTCTCTTAATGCCAGAGAACCCTTCTTAGTCTGGGGATGAAGAGACAGGGGCTCAAAGTCATTAAAGGTTTTGATAACTCAATTAAAATCACTGTCACTGTCTTCCCGTTCATCATCGATTTGCTCGAGCGGACACCAGCAAACAGCTCCATATGGCCTGTCTCATGCAAGTAGAGCCCAAGGGCACCTGCTTGTTCCAGGAACATAAAGAGCCTCAAACCATTCCATCAGGTCATGAGAATGAGGTCTATAATTGTTACTGGTATTTGGCATATCAAATATGACACGGGTAGCTGCAGCAGCTCTGCCGTCTGGGTAGCATATTTGGTACTGTATGGCCCCCAAAGCACCACTGCACATGACTCTTGACCCACAGATTTCATTTTAAAATTTTTGTCAGATGGGGAAATGTTTTCTTCTTTTTCTTTTCCTTTTTGTTAAAGACATAGGAGCAATGGGATCTTGGGCAGCAGGGAGGACATGGCTGGAAATGTTTTCAAGGAAATAATATAATTTTTCAAAGTCACTTTAGGGCCAGAGTTATGATTCAGAAGTAATGAAACTTGGGCGGAGCGATAGCCCAGCCGGT
>JAJIBD010028046.1:0-25835 GCA_021461705.1 Cryptotis parvus
ACTGTATTGTAGAGACCCAATTATGAACATCCTAGTAATTCTATATTGCACATGGTAAAATAAAAATTAAAAATAAAATGAAAGAGAGACAGAGAGAGAGAAAGGGAGGGAAGGAAAAATGCTTGCTATAGAGCTGGGAGAGAGGGAATATGGGGACATTGGTGGTGTGAATGGGGCACTGGTGAAGGGATGGGTGCTGGAACAATATATGACTGTGATCCAATTATGAACATCTTTGTAATTGTATATCTCACTGTGGTATAATAAAAATTTAAAAAAAAGAACAAGCTTAGGACAGACAATTTTATAGAAAGTCCAGTGATAAATTATATACTCAGTTAATTTTTTGATCACTTGATCACTTGAATCCCGTTATACATCAATTTGCTCGAGCGGGCGCCAGTAACATTTCCATTGGACCCTATCACGTGCCAATGTAGCCCAATGGCATCTGGTTGATTCAGGAATATGAAGAGCCTCAAACCGTTCCTTCAGGGTCTTAACAAGGAAGTCTGACCATCTTGTAGGTGGGCGGCCACGTGATCTTTTGACATCCCGTGGGATCCAGTCGGTAACGGCTCTAGTCCAGCGGTTGTCTCCAAATCGCATTACATGTCCAGCCCATCTGATTTTCGATGCCTTGGCAAACGAGACAGCGCCCCTGATTCTGGAATAGCGACGGAGGTCAGAACTCCGGATTCCTTCTCTCACCTTGGAGTGAGACGTGATATTCCAAGCATAGCTCTTTCGATGCCTCTCTGGGAGACCCGAATAGCATTCTCATCCTGCTTTCGTAGGGCCCAGGTCTCTGAGGCGTATGTTAATGAAGGGAGAACGGTGGAGTCGAAGAGATGTGCCCGGAGCCGGAGGTTCTTTGTCCTTTTAGCTATTTCTTCGATGCCTTTGAAGGCATTCCATGCCGCTCTCTTCCTCCTGCGCAGCTCAGGTTTTAGGTCATTCATCATGTTGACTTCTCGACCTAGGTACACATAACTGCTGCATTCAGAGATGTTTGTTCCATTGAGAGTGAATGGGGCCTCTGGAACTAGTTCATTTCTCATGAACATAGTTTTCTTCAGATTCAGCTGTAGACCTACCTTTCCACATTCTGGGTCAAAGTCAGCCAGCATTTGTGCCGCTTGGCTAATGTTTGGTGTTATTAGAACGATGTCATCAGCGAAGCGGAGGTGGTGTAGTTGCCAACCATCTATCTTCACTCCCATTCCTTCCCATTCTAATTGTCTCATGATGTTCTCGAGGGTGGCACTGAAGAGTTTTGGTGAGATGGTATCACCCTGTCAAACCCCTCTTTTGACATCAATGATCACTTCTTTGTAGAATGGTGAGATCCTGGTGGTGAATCCGTAATACAGCTCATGAAGGATCTTGATGTATTGGGTTTGAACACCCTGTTTGACTAGGGGCTTCGATGACTGCTTCAGTCTCCACAGAATCAAAGGCTTTCTGTAAATCAATGAACGTGAGACAGAGTGGCATCTTGTACTCCCTACAAACCTCAATGAGCTTGGTTACTGTGTGGATATGGTCGACTGTGCTGAATCCTTTCCGGAAACCTGCTTGCTCGCATGGTTGTCCTTCATCTAGTGTTCTGCTAATCCTGTTCAGGATGACTCGTGTAAACAGCTTGTAGATGACAGACAACAGGCAGATGGGGGCGATAGTTGCCGATGTCGTGAATGTCTCCCCTTCTTGAACAGTAGAACTGTCCTGCTGGTTTTCCATTGGGAGGGCACCTTGCATTCGGACAGGTAGCGTGTGAAGAGCCGAGCTAGTGTATTGATGAGTACCAACGGCAGATTCTTCAGATGTTCGGGTCTGACTTTGTCTGGGCCTGGTGCTGTTCCCTTCTTTACCGACGAGATGGCATGTCGGATTTCAGAAGGGAGAACGTTGGGAATGACATATCCATCCTGTGGAATTTGGTATGTGGGCAGGTGGATGTGGCTATCAAAGAGATTTGAGTAGAAGTCCTGGATAATCTTCTCCATTGCCTTTCTGGAAGATGTGATAGATCCATCAGGGCGTCGGAGGGCAGTCATCTTGGTCTTATAGTTGGCGAAGGACAGGCGGGCAGTGCGAATACTTTTCCCGGCTTCTGCTGCATCTTCCAGTATTTCTGCTCTTCTGTCTTTGAGGTCTGCTTTTATCGCTTCTCTGCACTGTTTAGCAAGCTTGGACGTTAGCATTTGGTCTCCTGAGGCTCGCGCCTTGCCACGTTGGCGAATGAGCTCAAGAGTTTCTGAAGACAAGCCGTCCTTTTGTGTCTTCTCTCTCTCGGCATTCTTCGCACAATCATGGAGGTGCTGAACCAGTCGGTTGTATTCTTCATCGATGTCATCAATGATGGTATCTTCCCATGTTGCCGCAATGGTGCCAAAGAGTTCCCAGTTGGTGGTCGCTCCTGGGAGTCTCTCTTCTTAAACTTTGCAGCTTTTTCCCCCGCTATGGGAAGTAGAATTTTGCACGAAGGAGACGGTGGTCCGATCCTGTCTGGAATTTGGGGACGACAGCAACATCGGTCAGACAAAACCGTCGATTGAAGATGATGTGGTCAATTTCATTGTGGAACTGTCCGCCAGGAGATTCCCATGTCCAACGCTTTCGCTTCAGCCTTCTGAAACTGTGAGTTCCCATGAATAGTCTTGGTGGACATGATGAACTCAGATAGTCTCTCACCCTGTTCGCTCCATTCTAGGCCATGGGTCCCGATGTGGAGTTCTTCAGCCGATCTTCTCGGTCCTATCTTGGCATTAAAATCACCAACTATGATCTTGTAGAAGGTGTGATCTTTTTTATAGAACTCCTCCAATTCCATGTAGAATTTCTCAATTTCATCTTCTTTGTATGTGGATGTTGGTGCATAGACAATGAAGATAGAAATTGCTGGCAGTGGCCACATCTCCTCAAGTGTAATCGTCCTATTCGGTTTGTTAGGCATTCAAATGAATCAATGTTGACAGCCATGTTCGTGTTGACAAGGACACCAACGCCACCGATGCCTCTTTCATCACATGTTCCAAGGAACAATTCTTCTCTGGTGTCAAATACAGCATGATGCGACTGACGCCTCCCTGCCTCAGTCAGACCAATGATGTCGCACTTGATCTCTTTCTTGCTTGCAGCAACAGATCCTCAATATATGCTTCCGATGCCAGTGTACATGCATTGAAAGTACAGACAGTCATTTTAGTCCTTCTTCGCTTTGGCAGCCTAGGACAGCCGTGAAATTTTATCAGGCACTGCTTGTTTGCCTTTCTTACTGCTGCCGTATTAAGGGCTCTTTCGGGGTCAGGAAAATAAACATTTTTGTTACTGGATTTGGCATATCGAACACGCATCGGACAGCTTGCCAGGCTCTGCCATGTGGGCACTATATTCTCATTACTTTGTGGGGCTCTCTCAGAGGGGTGGGTAGAATATTTGTGGTAATTTGGAGGTAAATTGCGCACGCTGCGCAGCCGCCGCGCACAACGGGAAAGCTGGTTTCTGCTCTGCTGGGTGTACCTGTGTCTTAGGCTCAAGCATTCCTGGGCTTGAAATACTCTCCTCTGAAGGGCGTGGTCTCTGCAGGGCGGGTCCTTGTAGGCTGGGTTTCTGACAAAATTTTTTGATAAAGGAGAAAATATATGAAGTAGAGCAAGGAAACCATCCCTAACAATGGCGCTGGAAAAACTGGTCAGCTACATGCAAAAAATTGAACTAAGACCTCTTTCTAACACCATGTACAAAAGTCAAATCAAAATGTAGACCTTGATATCTGACCTGAATCCATAAGGCACACAGAGGAAAACACAGGCAAAACTCTCCATGACACTGAAGACAGAGGCTTCTTTAAGAATGAAATGCTGCTGACCAAGCAGTGGAAGCAAAGATAAATAAGTGGGACTACACTAAATTAACAAGCTTCTGCAGTTCAAAGAAACAATGACCAGAATATAAATATAAATGCATTAGTCTTAGTGAAGACTAAGAAATATTATTTGCCCATGAACCATCCAAGTAAGGGCTAATGTCCTAGGGCTAATAAAGCATTAGTAGAGCTGTACAAGAATAAAGTCCAACTACATCAAATATTTTTTTTTAAAAAATGGGATGAAGAGCTAAACAGAAACTTCCTCAAAGAAGAAATACAAATGGCCAAAAGTATGAAAAAAAATGCTCTATATCACTAATCATCAAGGAAATGCAAATCAAAACAAGATATCACCTCACACCACAGAGACTGGAATTCATCAAAAGAATAACAATCAGTGTTGGCAATGGACACAGAAGGAAAGATAAGGGAGGGGGGGAAAGATACAGGGGAAAAGAATGTCAACTTGTCCAGTCATTTTGAAAGATAATATGGACATTCCTCTAAAAGCTAGAAATTCCATATGACCCAGCAATTTCACTCCTGGAAATATCTCCCAAGTCCCAATAACTTGATCACTTGACATTCCGTTATTCGACAATTTGCTCTCGAGCAGGTATCAGTGACCTTTCCATTTGTCCAGTCATGTGCCAGTGTAGCCGCTCACTGGTATCTGTTTGCTTCAGGAATATGAAGAGCCTCAAACCGTTCATTCAGGTTCTTGACGAAGAAGTCTGACCATCTTGTAGGTGGGCAGCTACGTGATCTTTTGATGTCCTGTGGGATCCAGTCAGTAACGGCTCTAATGCAGCAGTTGTCTCCAAGTCGCATTACATATCCAGCCCATCTGATTTTCGACAGCTTGGCAAACGAGACAGCATCCCTGATTCTTGGATCTTCTTGATCATCAACGGAGGTCGGAACTCCGGATTCCTTCTTTCACTTGAGTGAGGCGTGATATTCCAAGCAGAGCTCTTTTATTTATTTATTTATTTATTTTTTTTTTGCTTTTTTTGTGTCACACCCAGCAGTGCTCAGGGCTACTCCAGGCTCTTCACTCAGGAATTACTCGGGCCTGGGACCATATGGGATGCCGGAGATCGAACCCGGTCGGCTGCTTATAAGGCAAACACCCTACCTGCTGTGCTATCGCCCGCCCCCTCCAAGCATAGCTCTTTCGATTCCTCTTTGGGAGACCCGAATAGCATTTTCATCCTGCTTTTGTAGTGTCCAGGTCTCTGAGGTGTATGTTAATACAGGGAGAACGGTGGAGTTGAAGAGATGTGGCCGGAGCCGGAGGTTCTTTGTCCTTTTAGCTATGTCTTCGATGCTCTTGAAGGCATTCCATGCCGCTCCTCTTCCTCCTGTGCAGCTCAGGTTTTAGGTCATTCATCATGTTGACTTCTCAACCTAGGTACACATAACTGCTGCATTCAGAGATGTTTTTTTCCATTGAGAGTGAATGGAGCATCTGGAACTAGTTCGCTTTTCATGGACATTGCTTTATTGAGATTCAGCTGTAGACCTATCTTTCCACAATCACAGTCTAAGTCAGCCAGCATTTGTGCCACTTGGCTAATGTTTGGTGTTATTAGAACGATGTCATCAGCAAAGCAGAGGTGGTTTAGTTGCCGACTGTCTATCTTCACTCCCATTCCATCCCATTCTAATTGTCGCATGATGTTCTTGAGGGTGGCACTGAAGAGTTTTGGTGGAATGGTATCACCTTGCTGAACCCTCCCTTTTTTTTTAAAGTTTTATTTATTTCTTTTTTTTAGGTATTTTATTATACCACTGTGAGATATACAATTACAAAGATATACAATTAAAAAGTTCATAGTTGGGTTTTGGTCATACAGTGCTCCAGCACCCATCCCTCCACCAGTGCCCATCTCCCACCACCAACGCCCCCGGTTCCCTCCCTCCCCCTCCCCAGCCCTCATCCATGGCAGGCTCTTTTATTTCTTTCCCTTTCTCTTTCTCTCTTTTCCTTCCCTTCCAGACTATGGATTACAGAACATACATTAAAGGGTTGTCATGTGTATCTTTTTGCCTGTATTTTTTCTAGGTCGGCATTAGTACCCTCGGCAATTGTTAGCACACTGTTCCATTTTCTGTCTTACCTAGCCTCTGACTCCCACACGTTTGTGATAATTTCCACCTTTGACAAGACCTCCTGATACAAGGTCATGTTTCACTTGACCTTGGATATTGGTATCATAATATGTACATATATATTTATGCCATGCAAATGAATGCTCTCATTCTGTATCTGTCTCTCTCCTTCTGGCTAATTTCACTCAAAATAATCTTCTCCATGTCCATCCATTTATAGGCATATTTTATAACTTCATTTTTTCCTAATAGCTACACAGTATTCCATTGTGTAGATGTACCAAAGCTTCTTTATCCAGTCATCGATTCTAGGTCACTCTGGTTGTTTCCAGATTCTGGCTAATGTGAATAGTGCTGTTATGAACATAAAAGTAGAGATGGTGTTTCCACTGCATATTTTTGGCTTTCCAGAGCATATTCCCAGGAGTTATATGGCTGGGTCAAATGGGAGTTCAATTTCTAGTCTTTGGAGGAATGTCCATATTGTTTTCCAGAAAGGCTGTATCAGCCAGCATTCCCACCAACAATGGATGAGTGTCGCCTTTTCCCCACATCCATGACAGCACTTGTTGTTCTTGCTCTTTTGAATATGTGCCAGTCTCTGTGTCAACCCCTTTTCTGACATCAATGATCACTTCTTTGCAGAATGTGAGATTCTGGTGGTATTGAGTTTGGTGTATCGAGTTTGAACATCCTGTTTGGCTAGGGCTTTGATAACTGCTTTGGTCTCAATAGAATCAAAGGCTTTCTTTAAATCAATGAACGTTAGATAGAGTGGCATCTTGAACTCCCTACAAATCTCAATGACCTTGGATACCATGTGGATATGGTCAACTGTGCTGAATCCTTTTTTGGAACCCAGCTTGCTCGCATGATTGTCCTTCATCTAATATTCTGCCAATCCTGTTCAGAATGACTTGAGTGAACACTTGTATATGACGGACAACATGCAGATACGGCATTAGTTGCTAATGTCATGGATGTCCCCTTCTTGAACAGAAGAACTGTCCTGCTCGTTTTTCATTGGGAGGGCACCTTGCATTCAGACAGGTAGTGTATGAAGAGCCGAACCAGTGTATTGATGAGTACTGAAGGCAGATTCATCAGGTATTCGGGTCTGACTTTGTCTGGGCCGGGAGCTGTTTGCTTCTTTACCAATGAAATGGCATGTCGGATTTCAGGGACTACGTTGAGAACAACACATCCATCTTGCGGAATTTGGTATGTGGGCAGGTGAACATGGCTATCAAAGAGATCCAAGTAGAAGTCATGGGTAATCTTCTCCATTGCCTTTCTCGAAGATGTGATAAATCTATCAGGATGTCAGAAGGCAGTCATCTTGGCAGTATTGCTGCTCTTCTCTGAGGTCTTCTTTTATCACTTCTCTGCACTGTTTTGCAAGCTTGGATGTTAGCTTATGGTTGCCTGAGGTTCTCACACCTTGCCACGTTGGAGAATGAGCCCGAGATTTTTTGAAGACAGGGGGTACTTTTTTGGCTTTCTCTCTCTAAGTTCCTTGCACAATCATGGAGGTATTGAATCAGTCAGCTGTATTCTTCATCAATGTTGTAGATGATGGCACCTTCCCATGTTGCCACAATGGTGCCAAAGAGCTCCCAGTTGGTGGTCATTCTGGGAGTCTTTTCTTAAACTTTGCAACCCTTTCTCCCCATTCTGTGAAGAAGAATTTTGCATGAGGAAGTCGGTGGTCAGATCCTGTTTGGAATTATTGACATGACAGCAACATCGGTTAGGCAAAACCATTGAATATGATGTGGTCAATTTCATTGTGGGACTGTCCACCAGGAGATTCCCATGTCCAAGTTTAGATTCAGTCTTCTGGAACTGTGAGTTACCATGAATGGTCTTAGTCAACATGATGAACCCAGATAGCCTCTCTCCCTGTTCGTTCCATTCAAGGCCATGGGTCCCGATGTGGAGCCCTTCGGCTGATCTTCTTGGTTCTATCTTGGCATTAAAATCACCAACTAGGATCTTGTAGAAGGTGTGGTCTTCTTTATAGAACTCCTCCAGCTCAATGTAGAATTTCTCAATTTCTTCTTCCTTGTATATGGATATTGGTGCATAGACACCGAAGACAGAAAATGCTAGCAGTGAGCCACATCTATTCAAGTGTAATCATCCAATTCTGGTTTGTTAGGCATTCAAATGAATCAATGCTCATGGCCAGGTTTGTGTTGACAAGAACACCGACACCACCGCCTCTTTTGTTGCATGTTCCGAGGAACAGTTCTTCTCTGGTATTGAAAACAGCATGATGCGATTGATGCCTTCTCATTTTGGTCAGATCAATGATGGCGTACTTGATCTTTCACGTTTGCACCATCAGGTCCTCAATATATGCTTCTGATGCCAGCATATGTGCATTGAAAGTACAGAATCATTTTAGTCCTTCGTTTTGACAGCCTAGTCTGGTCCTGAGATTTTATCAGCCTCTCTCCTTGTTCGTCCTTCTTAGCACTGCCGTATTTAGCGCTCTTTCAGGGTCAGGGGGATAAGATCCATTGTTTTTACTGGTTTTGGCATATCAAATATGCGATGGTCAGCTTGCCAGACTCTGCTGTGTGGACGGAATACTCTTGGTAGCTTGCCGAGCTCTCTGAGAGGGGGCAGGTGGAATACTCTTGGTAAATTACTGATGAATTTTTTGCTGCCCACGCACAACAAGGAAGGCTTGTAGCAGCTCTGCCCCATCTATCTGTGTCTCTGGTTCAAGCATACCTGGGCTTGAAATAGGTTTCTCTGTAGGGTGGGTCTCTGACAACCCGAGTTTGAGATCAGCTTTCTCTCTTGAGTTGAGCTCTGATGAGCTGTGGAGTTCAGATGATAAAAAGGCTGTCACCATGGTGTGGGATTCCTCTGGATTCTTCTAAGGCTCTATTAGGATGGGGGGCCCGGGCTGGAAGTCACCCTCCCTCTCAGCCGCTCTCATGATTAGTGGAACCTAGGGAGTGCAATGGGAGAGCTGGTAGCAGCTTTTCCCATGTATCTGTGTCCAATAACACAATGCAGAAAAGACATCTGCACTCCTGTATTTACTGCAACACTAGTCACTGTAGCCAAACCTTGGAAACAACACAAGAACTCAAGAACAAATGATCGGATAAAGAAACTATGGTACATACATACAATGGAATACCACTTGACCCCAAGAAAAGATGAAGTCATGCAATTTTCTGATAACAGGGATAGATCTGGAGAGTATCATGCTCAGTGAATTTAGTCATAGGAACAGAGACAGAGAATGATCTCTTTAATATGCAGGATGTAAAGAAACTTAGTAGGGAAACTTAGTAGGAAATTACGTATGCCCAATGGCAAGGGAAACGAAGACTTGAGAAATGGTCTTCAGTAGGAAGTTTGTCATTGGGGTGGGGGTTATGGTAAGGTGTGTGCGCACTTTTTTAAGCCTTAAAAAGGGGTACATTTGGGGCCGGAGCGGATAGTCCAGTGGGTAGCGATTTTGTCTTGCACACAGCCCACCTGGGTTCAATCCCCATATGGTCCCCTGAGCACCGCCAGGACTAATTCCTGAGTGCAGAGGCAGGAGTAACCCCTGAGCATTACCAGGTGTGACCCAAAAAAAAAAAAAAAGGGGGGGTACATTTTATATTTTAGGCTCAAAGAAGCTGGATTTTTTCCCTTTTTTTTTTTTTTTTTGGTGATACTGTGTTGGGGGAGCCACTGGGGTCCCTAACAATATCAAGAAATGAGTTCCCATGTGTGAATAAATGTCAAAAAGGTCTGATACCAACATAGAACTGAGCATTAAATACAGACAAAAAATGCAAACGATGGCTTCTAAGTGTATATAGTGTAACCCACAATGTGTAGGAGAAGGAAGAGAGAGAGAGAGGGAGAGAGAGGAGATAAAAAAAAACCTGCCATTTAGGCAGGACGTGGGAGGGGGAGGGAATTGGGGACATGGGTGGTGGGTGATGGCACTGGTGGAGGGCAGGGTGCTGGAACACTGTGTGACCAAAACCTCCAAACGTGAACAACATTGTAATTGTATATCTCACGGTGGTATAATAAAATGTTTACAAAAAAAAAGAGTTCCCTTCTACTTTGAAGCTGGCAGGGAATGGATGAAAACTCACAAGTTCATCACAGTTCCAAAAGATATTTACTAATTCAATAAAAAAAAAAAAAAACAAGCTGTGCTACTACAATCCAAAATAATGGGATTCCCCAGACCTCTAGCTCTTGGTTAGAATTTAGACCATGAGCTCAGGCCCAAGTCTCCCACCAAAGTGGATCCCAGTACCTCAAGTCAGTCCCCTTATATATCCAAAACTCCTATCTTCAGGTAGGGTTCTGATCACAAAAATCAACAAATCATATTCTAGGTGTAGAAATAGGGTGGTACCACATTTGTTTCAGGTCTAAACAAATGATTATGCCAGGGAGCAGTCACTTTCTCAGAAAGTATCTCTTATTTCAAAACACTGGAGAGAGAGGGAGAGCTGGTATAAAGAAGTAAATCTCAATGGATGCATATTCATGGAGAGAAATACATTAAATTATGGGTTCCATGCAATCTAGATGGTACCCACAGGTCCGTCTATTTTCTGTTCTGCACCAAGGTGATTCTGAGTGTCTTTTCTGTTTACTGAAAGGGTCATGCTCGCTTGCTTGAGGGCAAACAAGCAATCTCCTTCCTTTAATCTAAAACGATAGTCAACATAGCCAAGGTGGTAGTCTCCTGCTAAATTCTAACTGTCCCATGCTGGGACAAGTGGGTATTAAGAGGAATTGTGCCCAATCTAGATAACATTGAAATCCTAGTAGAGATAATAGTAATATTTCAGAAGTTACTGATTCTGAGTCAAAATGTCTCTTGTAACTGCCACACCCTCCATCAGTGTTTACACAGAAGAGAGATCTCATTAGCATGAATCCTGGTTTAACAACATGCAAATAGCTTAAACTCTAAGAAGTTTAAACAGCAAAGCTCCCAAGCTAGCGAGGCCTCATCATCCAACAGTTCCATGTTTGGGGCGACACTTGAAAGTGCTGCTTGTTTTGTTCATTTTTTTTAAGACCACTTCCAGCTTTTTTTCTTGGGGAATCATATGGTTCTGGGAACCAAACTCAAGTCTCCCATATGCAAAATATGAACTCAGCCCTTTGAGCTACTAGTCTGGCCTCAATAAAATCAATAAAGTTGATTTTAAAATATTAAATATATTGTAGGATTTAAACTAGAAAATGAAATGCATTTGTCAGCAAAAGGCACACAAAGAGAAGTAGTAAGACAGTAGAGTCAGTAAGCTGATGCGGATTTTCTAGCTCTCCTGTTCCATACAAAACACAGAGCACAATAAATCTTCCCCTTTTGCTTCATTAGATGGTGCCCTAAGAAAACAGCTGCTTCTTGCTACTAAAAGAAACTAAGAAAACAGCTGGCTACTTAAAGTTACTGAATTTCTGTTTGTTCTTCAATCCTGTCTATTAAATACAGGAAAAACAATGAGTGCATGAATAAGAAATTGGTGCTATCAATCATATTTTATGCGCCTGAAATAATTTTTTACATTAAAAAATCACTATCATGTCACAAGAACAAAAGCAATTCCTCTTTTTAAGCAATGGAGTTAAAAGCCCTTTTTCAAAATATGTGATAACACTGTAAAATACAAATCTAGAAAGTGAATTATTATGACAACACAAACATTGAAGTATGAGATGAGATAAGCCATTTATGTGAAAAGGATTCAGTTATAAAAAACTAGCTTTGCTAATGGATACATAAATTCTTTTGTCTGATTTTTTTTTGATGGAACACAGTGCAAATGACTTAAAGAAAATAACATCACAGATATAGTTAAAATCTGAATGAAGCTGGAGGCAGTGGAGGACCAC
Organism: Cryptotis parvus; assembly: GCA_021461705.1. NCBI lineage: Eukaryota > Metazoa > Chordata > Mammalia > Eulipotyphla > Soricidae > Cryptotis > Cryptotis parvus. Next base: position 11,876 of record JAJIBD010028046.1, read on the forward strand.
ACACCATGAAATGTAAACAGTAGAGAAAAGCTAGATGCCAGACAGGAAAAGAACCAGGAGAGCAGTCTCTACAAATAGAGGTAAATGAAACAAAGACTGAAACAAGAAATCTGATATGTCTCAAAGAAAGAAATAAGTAATCAATTATTCCTTAACATACACAAGGAGTTCTACAGAGAAAGTAAATTTAATTTCTCAGAGTTCATTTTGAACTATTCTCAACCTTATGGAATCTTGCTTTCAATAATTAGTGATTTATGTCAGGGCACGTCATTTCCCTCAAGAAAAAAAAAAACTTTTTTCTCAAATAATTGGATTAAGTCTGCCGCTGCTAATTAAAACAGGGAATATTTCATCACATCTGCCATATCTTACGTTCTTAGACAAATAACAACTATGTTTAGCTGGTATGGTAAATTGGGCTTAATGGAGTTAGCAGAGAAGAGGCGCTTTTAGAGGAAAGAGCATATTTGGTACCTGTAAAACTATTCAGTTTTTTTAGTTAAAATTTCATGAAAAGTATCACAGAGCATTTAGAAATGGTCATATGAACTTATTTTGATTTGGGCATTTATTCTCAGATAATTCATTCTGGTATTATGGAATAACGCAAACAACAACAAAAAGTCACTTATTTCCAAAGTAACTTAAGACAAATACATTTACGGTTATAACACACGTCTAGCCAACTTCCTACTTACAATATCTGGAAGAAAAAAGAAATGTCACCTTCAATTTAGTGAAAGGATTACAACACTAAGGATTCAACAATAATTAACTACCAAAAATAAAAAACTTTACCCTACAATAAAACGTGATTGAATTAACAAAAAATTGGATAACAATAAAAGCAGTATTCCAAATAGAAGCATTACAAATATCTAAATTTCACAACAGAAAATAAATGACATGGACCAAAGCAATAGGAGAGGGTAGAGCATTTGCCTTCCAAGCACCCAACCTGGGATTGGTTCCCAATAACCACATACGGTTCTCTAAGCCCGCCATTAGTGATCCCTGAGGACAGAGCAAGGAATAAGCCCTCAGCACTCCGGTGTGGCCCAAAAATAAAAACAATAACAAACCAAAACTGGCAGAAAAGTACTTAAAATTTCTAATATATTATACAATAGAAAGCATTAAATTGACAATAAAATCTAATAAATTTATTAATTCACTACAGTAATAAATGGCTACTGTACTACAAAGTATTATACTACATCTTATAAAATATAAAAGAACATTAAAAACATCATTTGTAAAAGTCTTAAAGTTACAAAAGGACAGCATATGCTTAAAAGAAAGTTAAACAACAGGCAAATCTATCACAGGGCAATTCATAACCAAGAGCTACAGATTAAAGAAGGTTTCAAAGAGTTTCTGAATAGTGAGCAATAAATACTCTCAGTTGTGAACCATAAAGAGAAAGGTAAGGTGAAGGCTCTCCATGCTATGAGACATTAAACACACACACACACACACACACACACACACACACACACACACACACAAAAAAGGACGTGAGGGCTGGGGAGATGTTCAATGTGCTTAGCACATGCTCGATATATGGGGGTCCAGGTTTGATGCCGAACTGCATGGTCTCTCCACCCACAAGGCTGGCACAGCTCTTGAGCACTGCCAGCTATGGCCTCCAAACCAGAAAAATGAAAGAAGCAGCAAGAATAGACCAATCCTCAAAATTCCTCATGATACAAATTCTTGAGGACTGTGAAGCATATGCTAAAAGTCAAGATTTTCTTTGAAATCTATTGTGTGTTAAAGGCCTCTATGATAGCTCAGAGGGCCTTGGCCCAGCACCACCTCACAGCTAAGTGTGATCCTGAAAACATTTGTCTGAGATCTCAAGTGCCAAAAAACAATGTGCAATCTCTGGCACATCACAACCAAGTGTGCAGGTACGGCAAGTAAGTGGGAGCACCACGGGAAACTGTGCAAATGTGGCAAAGCATGGTAAGTCCCACAATTAAAGTGTGACATTCCTGGGAAGCAGCGCAGCCAAGTGTACAAGCACTCAGTTGCTGCTGCAGCAACAGAAACTACAGAGGGGAAAAGAATACAAAGCTTGTGTTCTACTTCATTAAATATCTTGCTCACCTTACCATAACATTTTTCTCTCAAAATAATACAAAATATTTCTATTAAAAGTAGCACTCCAGGGGCTAGAGGAGGTACAACAGGTAGGGCGTTTGTCTTGTATGCAGCCAACCCGGGTTCAATCCCTGGCATCTCATATGGCCCTCCATGCAACGCTAGGAATAATTCCTGTGTCAGAGCTACGAGTAACCCCTGAGCACCACCGGTGTGACCCAAAAAAGCAAAACAATAATAATAATAATAATAATAACAATGAATTAAAATAAAATTAACACTCCAAAGACAGGCCATGATCATCCTGAGTGTGTGCCCTAACGGACACCACTAAGGAGTAACGAATAAAGGGAGTAACGGGTGGCAGAAGCCATGACACTTGCAGAGAGCAGACCTTTAACAAGCCAGACCTGAACTGTTAAACAATAAGAAAGAGTGAAAAACATATTTTGTATTGGAGGATAACATTCTTCTTTTCCAGCCAGATTAGCCAGATTAGAGATTTGTTTATTTAACAAATATTTTAGGGGTTCTACTCTGTGTTCCGGTACTTATCTAGTTGCAAAGCATTGCACAACAGAGGCAAAAATCCCTGACCTATTAGAGTTTACACTTTGGTAGGGGACCAGAAAAACAGTAAGTTAACGCAATCATGAATAGTTTTGCAATGGTTTATCACACAACGAGTTGACAAAATTATTTTTTAAAAATTCAGTAAATTGAAAAGAAAAAATGGGACAGACAGGGGAGTTCAACGAGAGATATAATCAGAAGGGAAAAGATGGGAAGATGAAACCTGATTATGCCTAAGTGACAGAGAAGAAGCAGGACTACAATAGAAATCAAGGAGGTAGAACAGGTCTATGAAATAAGAGTTGCAACAGAAGAGATGGAAATCTATAACTCCAAAAAGGTGGTTGAAGAGAGAGAGAGAGAGAGAGAGAGAGAGAGAGAGAGAGAGAGAGAGAGAGAGATCAGGACTACCTGCAGACAGAATTAACGGGAAGTCTCACAAGGGAGAAAAAAAAGAGAAACAGAGTCAATGGCAAAAAACTTGATAAATGTCCTTGAAGGCAGGAAAAACACTAGATCAGAGAAGAAAATAACTAAGAGAAAGTTTGAAGGTTGGAGAGATAGTACAAATAGGGTGCTTGCCTTGTATATGGCCAAACAGGGTCCAATCCCTGGAACCCCATATCGTCCCCTAAGCCACACCAAAAGTGATCCCTGAGCACAAAGCCAGGTGTAAGCCCTGAGCACAACTCAATGTGGCCCCAAACCCAAAAATAAATAAGAGAACATCTGAAGCACAGTGGAGATTACAGAAGTGAGAGAGGGAGGAGAGGGAAGAGGCGCTTCTCCTTTCCTGAGCGCGTATGTGTGCAGGTGCTTTTTTCTCCCTACCTGTTTATTCTTTTTCTGAACCCACTCCTTGTGCTTTTCTTCAGCAATTATCTTTCTTTTTTCACGTTCTTCCATTTCTTTTCTCTTTTCTAGCTCTTGATTTAATTGCTGTAAATTTTATTTCAAACAAAAGGCAGCATTTAATAGAAATACTCGAGTCTTTTATTTTTTTATAGAAGCCGAGGTTAACTAAAAGAACATAGTTTCTTTTTATAGAAAATATACCATTAGTGACAACAACCTAAGTAACCAGTCCACGATGAAAAGAGCGCTTCGGTAAAAAGTATAAGTCATTTTTTAGAAATGCAAATAATTGCTTGGCAGAAAAACACTAGTTTCTTAGACTAAACTTCAGCTAAATTATCCTCATTGAATTCAACTTTCCCACACATAAATTTTGGCATCACTGTTAAGCTATTGGCTGTAGCTCAAGAGAATTGCGACCATTTTAGTTATAAAAAGCTTCAAGATTCTCGATGAAGATAAAGGATAGGAATTAAATAATCCCTAAATTAAAATTTTAATTCAGAGTTCCACCAAAGAAGAAATGTAAAGAAGCCTTTCAATTTCCTTTCAGGAAAAAAAGAATCCAGGCTTTTCTTCACTGATTTTATAGCTGCTGGAGTGTAAAAACAAAACCACATTCATATCCCAGATTATTTAACTGCCTTGCTGTCACTCGAATCTACACGTTTGGGCATTTCCTCAGGAGAAAGAATGTGGAAAGTATGGCCAAATAAAACTGCAAGCTAATGGCACCACTCTGTCACTCATCAGCTGAATCACTGCATTAGTTGAGAATGCTGTCCAAACTAGACTCCTAAGGCTTTACTGCCATAATTACCGGTTATTTTTCTTCTCTCTCCTTAGATACTAATAATCAGATACTTTTATGTATCCCCATTGATCCTCACCTCTAGCTATCCCAAAGACTCGCCCACCTGAGCACAGACAGTAGTAGGAATAACAATTCTTCAGTTAACAGATGATTCCAGTGCATTAAGTGAATAAAAATGAAACATGATACCAAGAACTTTCTCTTTTCTTTTACCTTAGAGCAGCTGTTCACAGGAAACATCCCTTCTGTGAGTTTTTATCCTAAAATTTTGCTGCATAAAAGTAATAGCTGCCTGGGGACAGATCGATAGTACAATGGGTAGGGCCCTTGCTTTGTACAGGATTGACCTGGGTTCCAATCCCTGGTACCTGATATGGTTGCCTGAGCAATTTCAGGAGTGAATCCCTGAGCACAGAGCCAGGAGTAAGCTCTGAGCATTGCTGAGTAAGACCCCAAAATAAAATTAAAGAAAACAAAAAAAAAATAGCTGCCCTCACTTACTCAGATGATCTTTTAAACATTTTACTCGCCTGATTTAAAGTAAAATATTCATCTTGCTTTTCAAAAGATTCCTCATTACCTCTGCAGCTATTCATTTAATACAATTAATCTTCAAATTTTCTTTTTTTTTTTTGCTTTTTTTTGGGTCACAACCGGCGACACTCAGGGGTTACTCCTGGCTCTTTGCTCAGGATTTACTCCTGGAGCTGCTCGGGGACCATACAGGACTATCGCTCCGGCCCCAATCTTCAAATTTTCTAGGTTCCCAACACTGTGGCTTTAGGTAAAATGAATTTAACAAAATCAGGTCCTTGAATAATACGGAATACTATTTCATTCGGTGTTAGCTCGGATTTCTGCTTTCTCATTAAAATTAGAGTCAAAGCTCACAGAACAAAAGGACTGAGGCACTGCTATACCTTATAAAGTACCTAAATATAAAGACTGTTAGACACAGGGATGAATTTCCAAAAGTGTCGACCACCTGAATCTCCTTACACAGAAGAGCTGAATGCTATATTGCAAAGTAGTGTATGTATATATAATCTCAATTCAGGAAAGGGAAAAGTAGGGGAAAGGAAATCAGATGAAAACTGGATCGGAGCAGTGAGAGAGGAGCTTGAGAAGAGGAACCGTGAGAAGACAGAAGGCTAGAAGGAGAGACCAGGACAACCAGAGGGACCCACGCAGAGTGAACTGAACTCTGTGAAACAGGAACACTGAGAGCCACGATGCTGTAAAAATTAAAGATAAAGAAAGAGAAAATGCTACCACTGCCCAGAGTACTCCAATCTCATCTGTTCGAGTAATTTGCCATCCCTGACTATACATCATATTTCGAGACACAATCCCCCTCTCCAAGGCTGACCTCGCTCAGAATTTCCCATCCTGAATGACTCCAACTGTTCCCTGCCAAAGCAAGTTTCTTCCAGACACAGCTGGAGTCTTCTCTCAGAGGTTCCTAAGTCATCTTCTGGTCTACCACTGAATTTCAACAGGATTATAACTATTTTCCCACAGAATAAACACTTGGTTATACAAAAGCAGAATCCAACGAGGATCCTAACACGTATTTTTATTTCAATAGCTTTGCCGACTTTCAAAATCTGCTTTCCATAGGAAATCTGAATTTCCAAAATTCAGATGGCGAAATTCAGAAAATCTGACAGTTTTTGAGTTTCATCAGCTCTATATCCTGCTCTACTGCCTTCATGAAGGGCTAATGAATGATACAGTCCAAGGAAAATGATGAGAAAGAGAAAGAAAAAGGCACCTGCATTTTTTCACAAACTAGATAATTTTTATAATTTAAAAAAGATTTTGCCATAGCACTAAAGAAAATGTTAAAAATTAGAATTAGACAAAGGCCATGGAGAAGTTAAGTGGATCTGCTAAGAACTCTTTAAAATAATAAAACTTTAAAATTTATCTGACCTATAAAACCTATGCTAATTTTCATATTACCAATATTCAACATTTACCATATTTATCATCACAACAGAGTTACAAAAGTAAACAATTTTATACATGGAAAATTTTGATAGGATAATGTAAATTCTTAATTTGATCTTATAAAGATGTCTGAAACAAATCTAAATGCCTGTTAAATTAAACTTATGAAAGAAGATAATCTTTTTAATGATCTAACTATCCTTAAATTTTCAAGAAGATAAAAAAGCCAGAGATATGAAACATCAGGTAAGGCACTTGCTTGCCTTAGACACAACTGACTCCAGTTTGATACCCAGAACCATAGATGGGTCCCTGAGCACCGAGAGCACTGACAGGAGTAATCTCTGAGCACAGAGACAGGAGTAAGCCCTGTATACCTCCAAGGTGTAGCCCAAACCTATACCTACCCCCGCTCAAAAAAAAAAAAATGAAAAAGGCCAGGTTCAATTAAAAACTATACACTAAGTCTAGCCTCTTTATTCTGAACCCATCATAAAGTTACTTCTAGGTCCTCGTGCTTTAACAGAAATTTAAGAATCCTTCAATTAAAAATCTTTTAGTTAAGTTTTTAGCTAAGAAGACTTTGGGCAGGTAGCTCAAAGGGTGGGGCACATGCTCTGAATCCGGACATCCTGGGTCTGATCTCTAGCACCAAATGGTTCTCTGAGCATTATGCCAAGAATGACACCAAGAACCAAATTAAGAGTAGCACCTGAGCACTGCGGAAAATGGCTGGCAAACAGAAATAAAACAAAAATTTGTGCTTTTAGGGCCGGAGCGATAGCCCAGCGGGTAGGGCGTTTGCCTTGCACGCGGCCGGCCTGTGCCAGCCCGGGTTCGATCCCCGGCATCCCATATGGTCCCCCGAGCACCGCCAGGAGTAATTCCTGAGTGCAGAGCCAGGAGTAACCCCTGAGCATCGCTGGGTGTGACCCCCAAAAAAAAAATCTGTGCTTTTATTTACTTAAAATATTTACTAATTATTGAGGTAGCATGATTTATAGTCATATTAATATAGAGACTTCAGGCACACAATATTACTACATCATATCTACTATCCAAGTGCCAATATATCCCCGCCATTGTCCACAAGTCCCTTCTCATGCATCCAAATGACAGGAATTAAAAACAACTTAATGATAGCGCAAAATGGGGTAGATAGAAGTGACCTAAGAGCAATTATGAATAGTCTTTGGCATACTGGTATTGATGGCAGTGCATGATTTTGTAGACCAAAAGAATCAGTGTTAATACCATTGTAAATGCACGAACTGAGAGCCTACTACAGAGAGTATACCACCCACAAGGCACAGCCTGGCAAGCTACCCATGTTGTATTTGCTATGCCAAACACCGGTAACAATTACAGACCTTGTTCCCATGACCTGAAGGAATGGTTTGAAGCTCTTCCTGTTCCTGGAGCGAGCAGATGCCCTTGGGCTACACTAGCAAGTGACAGGAAGTATGGAGATATTACTGGTACCCACTTTAGCAAATCGCCCAAGAGGGATGGCAGGTTCTAGCCCTGGCCCGCCACCCCAGCAGAGCCTCGCAACAAGCAAGACAACCCCCCCACTCCATGAGGGCCTCCATTTTCCACATCCAGACTTCCCCTCATCAAAACTCCACCCAGCAGACCAGCCTATCATGCAGTTCATCAATAAATGCTGGATTTAGAGATGATTACAAGAGTATGCTACCCGCACGGCAGAGCCTTGCAAGCTACCCGTGTCGTATTTGATATGCCAAATACCAGTAACAATTATAGACCTCATTCCCATAACCTGATGGAATGGTTTGAGGCTCTTTATGTTCCTGGAGCAAGCAGGTGCCCTTGGGCTCTACTTGCATGAGACAGGACATATGGAGATGTTAATGGTGCCCACTCGAGCCAATCGATGATGAACGGGAAGACAGTGATACAGTGACAGTGATATATATATATATATATATATGTATGTATGTATATGTATATATATATATACGTATATATGTATGTATGTATGTATTTGTGTGTGACGAGAAGCAAAGTAAATTTCTCACTATGTATTTAAACTGCACTAAATAATGAAAACAAATTTTAAAGCCTGGGGGCCGGAGCGAACCAGTGGGTAGGGCGCCCTTGCACGCAGCCGACCTGGGTTCGATCCCGCACCCATATGCTCCCCCAAGCACCGCCAGGAGTGATTCCTGAGGCAGAGCCAGGACTTACCCCCTGAGCATTGCTGGGTGGACCCAAAAAGCAAAAAAAAAAAAAAAAAATGTTAAAGCCTGAAAGTAAAAGAAAAAGGAACCCAGGACGATGTCAACGATAACACCAATTCTGAAAATAAAGACCTTAGGGATAGTAGAAATGAGTAACAGTGAGTAACAATGATATCAACACCACCAATCAAGAAAAGGCCAGAGAGCCAGTTCAATGGGCCAAGCACATGGTCTGCAAGCAGGAGGCCTGAGTTTGGTCTCTAGAACCACACGGTCTCTCAAGCACTTCTCGGAATAACCCCTGAGCAGGGAGTGGAAAGTAGCCATCGAACTCCACCTGGTGCACCAAAACAAAACAAACCACCAGGAGTACCTAAATTCCTAAATACCACAAGGAATAATCCTTACATTTTTTTTGTATTTAATCTCCACAAACATCCTGTGGCACAGATATTATTCTTATTGTACAGTGAGGAAACTAGGACATAAAAGCTTAAATAAGCTGGCCTGACTACAAAACAGTCTTCCTCAAGCCCTTGCCCTTCAAAGAGGAGACATTATTGAGTATTTTACCAAAGTTTTATTTCAGAATATAAGTATTCTGTAGGGAGATAGCAGAATATATATTGATTGGCTTCTACAATCATTTGAATCATGACAAACCTCCTGAATATGTAACTATCTGGTAAGAAACATATCATTGAAATAATAACTATTTTTTAAACTGATGTGGAAAATTATTCCAAAATTACTCTAGGCAAAGTCTTAGTGATAAGGATCGTTATATAACCAATATTAGTAATAGATCAGAATAAATGTAAATATCCCAAAGTATTCCTGAAGCAACCAGATGCCATTGGGCTACACTGGCACGTGATAGGGTCAAATGGAAATGTTACTGGTGCCCGCTCGAGCAAATCGATTTTTAACAGGATGTCAAGTGATCAAGTGATTTATACACATATATATGTGTGTGTGTGTGTATACATATATATACTTTTTAAAATTGATAAAGCAGAAAATCTGAAAGGCTACATGCCATAATATTAACAATGGTTATCTTCAGGTGTTAAAAAGGAAATTTTAATTTCAATTTTTCCTAGCTATAGTTTCTGAATGTTCAACAAACAAACATGTGCTACTTCTTTTTTTAAAAAGAAAATTTACTTTTAATTATCTTTTTTACAAAGTAGTTCATGGTTGGGTTTCCATCACACAATGTTCCAACGTCCGTCCCTTCACCAGTATACATTTCCCACCACCAATGTCCCCAGTTACCCTCTTTCCACCTGCCACCCTCAGTCTGCCTCTACAGCAGGCATGTGTCTTTTCTTTCTCTCCCAAAGGGAAAGGAGTGGTAGGGAGAAGAGAGTAAGAGATGTGTTATTTCTACAGTAAGTTTTTTAAATTGATATCAAAGATGACATAACATGTAAAAGTAATTTAAAGAATAAGACTAACATTTTAATTCTGACAGAAGTTTTGTGATCTCATAGGCCAGTAAGTAAAAAAATAACCTGTTGGGCTGTAGAGATAGCTCAATAGCTGCAAGCATGCTTAGTACACAAGAGGTCTGGGTTTGATTCCAGGAACCACATGGTCTCTTAGACCACGTGATCTCCCAAGCACTTAGCTAGTAGCAATCCCTATGAACTGCCTAGTGTGGTCCCAAAATATAAAAAACATATTACTGTTTAGCTTTACCTCTAGAGCTTTCTGTTGCAGACGGCCACGTTCTTCTTTTTCCTTGCCCACAAACCACAGTTCCCATGGTGTCAGGCTACTTTCCTGTAAGCGCACCATTTTCTGCTCTTGGTTATCTTCTGATCCAGGCACATTACTGTAAAAGACACGATACAGTAGCACATGTACTTAAAATTCTTTGACTTAACAGTCAAAATCACTAGCTGTACAGGAAAAGCAGAATTTAATACTATACTTACAACAATAATATTATAACAATTATATATATACATTTGAGGCTCTTCATATTCCTGAATCAACCAGATGCCATTGGGCTACATTGGCACGTGATAGGGTCCAATGGAAATGTTACTGGCGCCCGCTCGAGCAAATCGATGAATAACGGGATTCAAGTGATCAAGTGATATATATACACTTACATGTATATAGAATTATATACAAACATACATTTGAAAATCCTGAAAAGGAAAGCTAGTATTTGAATACATTTATCCATTCAACTGTTTTAATTTCCTTCGGTTTCTAAAAATATCCATTGGGGTCATTTATACCTGATCTATATTGCCTCAATGAAGACAAGCTTTTTCATTTTCATTTTATTTTCTGGCACAGGTATCAAATATGAAAATAATCCTTTCATCTAAAAAATCCTATCTGGACAACTACACATGATTTCAATCACATCCTGGAGTAGCCCTTTCCCTTTTTCCCCCTTAAAAAGTATTTTTGTAGGGGAGGGAAGACTATATATAGATAACCCCATACTTTCATTCTGGTTCCTGAGGGGACAGTCCTAGAGAGGGTTCTGAATGAATGGTGAGCAGAAAGTTCTTAACACTCTCAAACTTTCTCTACGTTAAAAAATATCTTAAGGGGGCCGGAGCGATAGACCAGCGGGTAGGGCATTTGCCTTGCGCCGGCCGGCCCATGCTGGCCCAGGTTCAATCCCGGCATCCCATATGGTCCACCGGGCACCGCCAGGAGTGATTCCTGAGTGCAGAGCCAGGAGAAACCCCTGAGCATTGCCGGGTGTGACCCAAAACAAAAAATATATATATTTTAAAATATTTTACAAAAATGTATGTGGTCCTGTTCATTCTAATCCTTCAGCTGACTCCACTTTGTCAGTTGTCAGATGGAGTGGCCATCGCCTTCCAGTCAGTCACCGCTAACCACTGTCTGCATCTCCACCACGGAACCTCATTAGTCTATAGATACAGGAAGAGGTAACTACACACTCAAGGTAGAGAAGGGAGATGGTGATACTATATTAATCCTATTCATATAGTATTAATCCCACCGCCGGTTAACTCTTGGTCACTGGACACCCAGCCTCCCTTTGCCTCTTCAGCAGTCCTACTTCCGGTCACCAAGTGCTTCACCTACTTCTATGCACTTTTTCTACCTCAGAACTTTGACTTAACCTTTTTGCTATTTCTTAATTCGCTGATGCCTTTACAGAATTTGTACTTTAGTGTAAGAGACATGGTTGTGTGTTATTTATCTCATACAAATTCATAAGATCATTTTATACGCCGTATTTTCCTCTGAGTCTGGCAAAAATGATCTCATTTGCTCCCAAACCTTCAAACGTCACTAAGTGTTGATAATGCCCAGATCATCATTCGAGGCCAGATCTTTCCCCTGATGCTTCAGATATTGCTTCCAACTATCTGATACTTCTTTATTTTTTATTTATTTATTTATTTATTTATTTATTTATTTATTTATTTTTCTTTTGGGTCACACCCGGCAATGCTCAGGGGTTACTCCTGGCTCTGCACTCAGGAATTACTCCTGACGGTGCTCGGGGACCATATGGGATGCCGGGGATCAAACCGGGCCGGCATGGGCCGGCTGCGTGCAAAGCAAAGGCCCTACCCACTGGGCTATTGCTCCAGCCCCTTGTTTATTTTATTTTATTTATTTATTTATTTATTTGTTTGTTTGTTTATTTATTTATTTGCTTTTTGGGTCACACCCAGCAACGCTCAGGGGTTACTCCTGGCTCTGCACTCAGGAATTACTCCTGGCAGTGCTCGGGGGACCATATGGGATGCTGGGGATCGAATCCGGGCCGGCACAGGCCGGCCACGTGTGCAAGGCAAACGCCCTACCCGCTGGGCTATCGCTCCAGGCCCCCATCTGATACTTCTAAATAATTATGACACAGTTACTCCAAAACAAGTCTAATCATCTCTCATGACCCATCCACTTAACATCCCGCCCTCCCCCACAAAAAACAATTTTTTGGGGCCAGAGCGATAGCCCAGCAGGTAGGCCGTTGGCCTTGCGCCCAGCTGGCCCATGCCGGCCCGGCTTCGATCCTCGGCATCCCATATGGCCCCCAAGCACCGCCGGGAGTGACTCCTGAGTGCAGAGCCAGGAGAAACCCCCTGAACATTGCCGGGTGTGACCCCAAAAAAAGCAAAAAAAAAAAAAAACCAATTTTTTTCTTTTATAATTCCCCCTTAGGGAATCCCACCACCAGCCGCCAGGCCAGAACCCCAGATCTTCGCCACCTCCAGCTCTTCATTGCTTTCCTTCGTCTCCCACTACTTCTTTCAATTTTCTCTTCTCCAACCTTATCAATTACCATCTAGATGGGACATAACAGGTCTTTCCCTCCATTTCAGGCCATCCCCTGTGCTCATTATCGGATTCACCTTCACATAGCCTTCTTTCATGTCAACATTCACAAGTTCTTTAGTGGATCCTTTGTCCATAAAAATAAAGCCAAACATCAAACCTGATACACAGGAATTGGCTCTTGGGTCAGATACACAAAAGATTTAGGTACTTTTTCTGCAATCTGCTGACCCCAGTTTAATCCTCCAGCACTGAATATGTGTCCCCGAAGCCCCAGCACTGCCAGGAGTTACCCCTGAGCACAAGACAATAAGTCAGACACTGCCAAGTATAATCTAAACCACCCCCTCAGCAATCCCCATCAAAAGAGAAACTGGCTCTTTCCTATATTCCAGCATCTTCTTTCTGATCTGAACCCTCTAGATCAGTCTTACTGGACTCTAGTAGTATGAGTGCCATGGCCTTACACGCTGTAGCTTTCCCAGAACCACTTGAGACTTTTTCCTCTGACAAGCTAGGTCCATTTAGAGCTTAGATTTGGGAGTAAACTATTTTTAGAGTGAAATATAAGTTTTCTCCTGAATTGTGTAAGTTTTCTTTCTTTTTCTAGATTTTGGGCCAGACCTGGGCTATTCAGGGCTCTGAATTCAGGAAGTTTGGTTACATGAATGGTGTGTGCCTTACCCACTATACTATCTCTCTGGCCCCGGCTGTGTACATTTTAAACCTTGTTAAGTCCTGCTTACAGAGATGACAGCAGTGAATATAGGTATACACTGTCAAAGCATGGGGAAAATCCATGGACAAGCACCTAGAAAGCTCCTCTAAGCACTGGATTCATGTCTTTTTTTTTTTTTTTTTTTTTTTTTTTGCTGTAGCAGGAATTAAAGTCGTTAAGAGTTTTAGTTTATATGGTGAATCCCTACCATCCTAACTCAGGCATTATATTTATTGCCTCATAGTGAAAACCTAGTCCAGTGTAAAGTATCTGGACTAGATGTCTTGGATTTCTCTGCCCCTTGTCCATTTCTGCTAATAGGCCATGAATTCTTTACAGACAGAAAAATAAATCTTAACTCATTCTTTATTTTAAGAGCCTAGTAATGTTCTGGAATACACCAGCATATAACAAAAATTGTTGAGGGGCCAGAGCGATAGC